>JAMKQA010008749.1:0-54761 GCA_024699735.1 Posidonia australis | reverse complement strand
GCTAATGGGTTTGGGGTCTGGTTTAAGGGTTGATCACATCCAAAGCAACATACGGATACTCATCTCTGGGTTACCTCAAAATCGGGGTGTCTACACTTGTATCCTAGGACCAGCATTTATCCTTTCCTCGAGACTCCTCTAAGTCCGGAGGAGATCCGAGTCGCTGTTTCCTTGTATCCTAGGAACAACCTTTGTTCCTTTCCTTGAGACACCTTTAAGTCCGGAGGAGATTTGAGTCGTTATTTCCTTGTATCCTAGGAACAACCTTTATCCCTTTCCTCGAGACTCCTCTGATCCCAGTGGAGATCCGAGTCGCTGTTTCCTTGTATCCTAGGAGCAGCCTTTATCCCTTTCCTCAAGATTCCTCTGATCCAGAGGAGATCCGAGTCGTTGACTCCTTGTATCCTAGGACCAACATTTATCCTTTCCTCGAGACTCCTCTAAGTCCATAATAGAACCAAGTCGCTAGTTCCTTGTATCCTAGGACCAGTATTTATCTTTTTTTAAAGACTCCTCTAAGTCTGGAGGAGATCCGAGTCGTTGTTTCCATGTATCCTAGGAACAGTCTTTATCCCTTTCCTCGAGACTTCTCTAATCCCAGTGGAGATCTGATTCGCTGTTTCTTTGTATCCTAGGAACAACCTTTATCCCTTTCCTCGATATTCCTCTAATCCGGAGGAGATCTGAGTCGCTAGCTCCTTGTATCCTAGGACCAGCATTTATCCTTTCCATGAGACTCCTCTAAGTCCGGAGGAGATCCGAGTCGCTGGTTCCTTGTATTCGAGGACCAGCATTTATCCTTTCCTCGAGACTCCTCTAAGTCCAGAGGAGATCTGAGTTGCAGTTTCCTTATTTCCTAGGAACAATCTTTATCCCTTTCTTCGAGACTCCTCTGATCGGAATGGAGATCTGAGTCGCTGGTGTAAACATGCTGGCGACAGCCTCGGGCATGGCACGCAAGGTCAAATGCACGAGGACCAACGAAGTCATGGAAAAAGCGATAAAAACAATGATAGAAATGCGGGAGTCGCCACCTAGTCTACTTAAAAATGGGAGACGAGGAAAACCGTTCCGAAATAATAAAATTATGCAACAAGCCAATGGATAAAGGTCAACATGAACCAATAAATCGGGCAAGGATCCCAGTTATGCACAATGAAGGTATTAGGCACCCTCATGCCCCCGAGAAATCGGTCTTTCATGGGTTTCTCATTTGCTTATATGGAAATGTTGACTTTTCAGCCTGTTTCTGTACGCCTGAGGGCGATATGCAATGCAACTCTATATGCAAGTAGTGCCTTATGCTAAACATGGGAAGAGAGACTGTAGGATGTATCCTAATGCTCTGAAAGATCACTCAAGTCATAGATCGAATACCGATGCAAAGATATTGCACGGATATAACCATAGACCTAGTAATATCAAGTGACTAACGTCCTCGATTTGCTACATGCAAAACCTAAGCTATCATGCATAAATGATTATGAAATCAGACTGGAGTCACCCTGATATGTCCAGGAGAACACCCAAAGGAAATCAGAAGCAAAGCAAGTCAAGCACTATACTAAGGGTCCGTTTGGCAAAGCTTCAGCTTTTGAATCCAAGTGTAGAAGCTAGCTTCTGGCTAAAAGCTGTCATAACCCAGCTTCTGGAAATGTAAAGGAATTATTGTTCCAAAAGCTACATACTTCTAAAAAGCTGTTAGTGTTTGGTAGAACTGTTGGACCATTATAGCTTCTAAAGAAAAGCTATATGCTCAAAAGTTGTCCAAAAGTCTTACCAAATGGACCCTAAATATCATGCCAAAAGTCACTATTGGTGCACTGAAACAGGCAAGTGCGCCTGTTTGGTGCGCCAACAATGTGCTCCTATTAGGTGCGCCACCTATGTGCTCCACTAAAGTGTGCTGACAATGTGTGCCACTAAAGTGAGACTCAGAAATCACAAAGCAACTAGACTGATATGCTATGCGATATAAAATCTTATAAATATGCTCGAGACCATCTGAAAACACATCCTGGACATCTAGGAAAAAACTGATGACATTTAGGTTCATCTCTCTCTTCCATAAAGCCATAAAAGGAAGAATGAACCCAATAAGCCATGACATGGGTCTTGTCCTCAAGGGTAATAAGCCTTACACAAGACCACAAAACCACTATATCGATAAAAGCCAATGAATCCCAGCTATGCTACCTAGGTCTGGATCATGGACTGGTGCAAAAGAATTCTCTAGACAAAAGTCCAGACAGGCAACCAGTTCATCAGACCTTAGTGGCAAGCCAACTTCACTAGATGCAAAACTAATGCAAATAGTGTTATTACATGATGAAATTACGCAAGAATGAACATGGTATATCGGAGATCAAACACCAAAAAGATCAGAGTCCAAAACAAACAGAAAGGCATGCAAATCATGATGTAAAATAGGCTACTTGCATCCTGTGACCAGATTGGTGCGCCAAGATGGTGCACTAGTTATGTGCTCCAACCTGGTGCGCCAGCTTGGTGCACTCTAGATACTCTGTTACAGACTGCGGTCTGATTTCAGAGCCTAGGCTGGATGCATGCAAGTAATTACACTAATGACTATTCAGATCATTATTTTAAATGTCAGGGAACATAATCATACTAAATAATTAAGCCCAAAACATTCACATCATTCTCTCCTTATCTATGCATATTCATGGGTTCATAAGGACTGCAACTGCCTATGGAGGATTTTATGATTCATGTAGTGATCTGGTTGACCTATGAGCATCGACAAATGATAAAACATGCAAAAGGGGTGCATCACAACTTATGTTCCATGGCTAGTGATTTCATAGGACTATGATACATTGCTAAAAAAAGATCATACAATGCAAGAAATCATCATGGTAGACAAACAACGAACATATAAAACAGTATCATAAACACCCAATTTAAATAAAAGGAGCAAAGAAACATCAACATACAGACCTAATATCAGTCTAGTTGCAGTGTAAGCTTTATTCAGAACATCATGTAAGCTCAAATGTAAGGGAACTTACCTAAGGTGTGTTCTCCTTTGGTGGCTCAAGGTCTCTTCTCCTTGTTGCTTTGGACATAGCTAGGGGTGCTCAGGGATGCAAAAAGGATGCTCAGGAAGTGGATGTATTGGTTTCTAGGAAGTGGTGAATTGCTAAGAGAGCTAAAGTGTTGCTCATGGGTGGCTTTTAAAGGAGATGAAGTTGTAATGCCCTGGGATGCCAAAAGCCTCAGAAATCAACAGTCCTACGTAGATTCGTAGAGGAATATTCGCAGGGGAAGGTTACATGCACAGAAGATGGACAGCCAACAGCCAACACCTTGAAAAGTGGTTGTGTGCCAGCTTGGTGCTCCACATTGGTGCGCCATGATGGTGTGCCATATTGATGCTCCATTATAGTGCTCTACATTGGTGCTCCAGTATAGTACTCTCCACCTAGTTGCCTGAATTATTAATCAGACCATGGGTTTGTTATAAGCTTAGGGTAACCAAGATGTCGGATAAAGTTCAAATGAGGTTAGGCTTGTCGTATCCTAAAGCAACATCCTCTAGAGAGTTTGCCTACAAGCCGCCTCAAAATTGAGGTGTCTACAGATACCCCTCCCTGAGCGAGGTCGAGGGACAAAGGGAACCGAGACAGATGCTCAGGGTTGACAGGATACCCTCATTTTGAGACTGTAGAGAAGTGATGCTTGCTATAAGCACTAGGTCACTTATCCGGTGGATGCACCGAAAGTCATGACTTGTTGCCAAATGCAAATATGCAAATGCAAAATGCAACTAGAATGCATGTGAATGCCGAGTCAAATGCTGAGAATGCGATGCCAATGCAAATTACAAATGCAAGAGCTGATGCTGAATGTAGATGCAAAGCTGATGCTAATGTTGCACATACAAAAATGGGTGTTGAAAGCAGATCCAATGTTGATGCCAATGCTGAAGCAATAGTGCAAAAATTAAAGAAATCCCGTACACTGGGACATGACAAGTTGTCGGACTCATCAGTCGAATTATTGAGGTTATCAACCTGTGAAGACGGGATATGACAAGTCAACCAAGTTTTGTCAACCCGATCACCAAACAGCTTAACGGTTGTCAATCGACTAGGTGGGGGTACCAGCCCAAAGAGATGGGGCATTACAAACATATTATTTGTCAAGCAAGAAAGAGGGCCCTGTCCGCACGGACCTAGGGCAAGCCAAGGGATTTCGCGCTCGCGAAGATCTAGAAGAAAAAGATAGGATAGGACATTGACCTCCCGGTCAAAAGTCAAATAGCTTGATTTCGCGCCTGCGAAAATCCAAGAAAAGGAAAAGATATGACCTCGACTGCCCAGTCAAAGGTTGACTTTGACCGCTTGGTCAAAAGTCAAGCAAAAGGATTTCATGCCTACGAAAATCCAAGGAAAAGGAAAAGATATGACCTCGACCGTCCGGTCAAAGGTCGACTCTGACCACTTGGTCAAAAGTCAAGCAAAAGGATTTTACGCCCGCGAAAATCCAAGGAAAAGGAAAAGATATGACCTCGACTGCTCGGTCAAAGGTTGACTTTGACCGCTTGGTCAAAGTCAAGCAAAAGGATTTTGCGCCCGCGAAGATCCAATGAAAAGGAAAAGATATGACCTCGATCGTCTAGTCAAAGGTCGACTTTGACCGCCCGGTCAAAAGTCAAATAGAGGAATTTCACGCCTGCGAAAATCCAGGAAAAAGCAAAGGATATGACCTCAACTGCCCGGTCAAAGGTTGACTTTGACTGCCCGGTCAAAAGTCAAGCAAAAGGATTTCGCGCCCACGAAAATCCAAGAAAAAGCAAAGGATGAAACCTTGACTGCCCGGTCAAAAGTCAAATAAAAGGATTTCGCGCCTGCGAAAATCCAAGGAAAAAGTAAGGGATAAAACCTTGACTGCTTGATCAAAGGTCGACTTTGACCAACCAGTCAAAAGTCAAATAGAAGGATTTCGCATCCACGAAAATCCGAGGAAAAAGAGACATGAAATCAGAATCTCGTCCGCTTGGAGTGAAAATCTAAAAAAAGAAAAGCGATAATCCCTGGATTGTCCCCTAGGAAGGATGTAGGCCCTAACTACGCTTTGGAAAGCAAAACGGTAATTAGACTTGCTGCTAGCTCTGTGGCACAGAAACTTGTATTCTTGCTAAGATGCACATGAAACATCCTCTGAAATGACCTTGCTGAGGTTTCAAACTAATCTGGCTTTGTTTGCGGGTTTTGCAAAAAGTTAGGACCTATTTGCAATTTTCCAAAACTTGAGGGTTTTATTGCAAATTTCCCTGATATGACAAACTTCTGTTGTATTGCTGCTGAGCTATAAAGTTGAAATTCTACTGAATATTTGCAATTTTCTGCCTCAAACATAACTTCCCACATCCTTCTGCAAATTACGCAATGTGAGGGGGTTTTCTGCAAATTACCCCATCTAGTGAACGTTTTTGAGGCCGAGTGCTTATCTTTCTTGACACTTAGCATTTTTCTCTTCAAATGCAACCTGTGGAGTGCTGCGGGCCAAAACGCAATTTTCGCAGGTACAAGCCCTGCTTAGATTCGTAGAGGAATATTCGCAAAAGCTTCAGAAATCAACAGTCCTGCTTAGATTCTTCAACTGTTGATTTCTTCAAATGCAACCTGTGGAGTGCTGCGGGCCAAAATGCAACTTGTGAACACACCATAGGTGCCAAAAGCTTCAGAAATCAACAGTCCTGCTTAAATTCGTAGAGGAATATTCGCAAGGGAAGGTTACAAGCATAGAAGATGGACAGCCAACAGCCAGCACCCGGAAAAGTGGTTGTGCGCCATCTTGGTGCTCCACCTAGGTGCGCCATGATGATGTGCCATATTGGTGCTCCATTATGATGCTCTACATTAGTGCTCCAGTATAGTGCTCTCCACCTAGCTTCCTGAACTATTAATCGGACCATGGGTTTGTTATAGACTTAGGGTAACCAAGATGCCGGATAAAGTTCAAATGAGGTTAGGCTTGCCGTATCCCAAAGCAACATCCTCTAGAGAGTTCACCTACGAGCTGCCTCAAAATCAAGGTGTCTACAGTTGGTTCCTTGTATCCTAGGACCAACATTTATCCTTTCCTCGAGACTCCTTTAAGTCTGGAGGAGATTCGAGTCGTTGTTTCCTTGTATCTTAGGAACAACCTTTATTCCTTTCCTCAAGACTCCTCTGATCTCAATGGAGATCCGAGTTGTTGTTTCCTTGTATCTTAGGAACAACCTTTATCCCTTTCCTCGAGACTACTCTAAGTTCGGAGGAGATCTGAGTCGCTGGTTCCTTGTATACTAGGACCAGCATTTATCCTTTTCTTGAGACTCCTTTAAGTCCGGAGGAGATTCGAGTCGTTGGTTCCTTGTATCCTAGGACCAGCATTTATCCTTTTCTTAAGTCTCCTATAAGTCTGGGGGAGATTTGAGTCGCTGGTTCCTTGCGTCCTAGGACCAGCATATGTCATTTCCTCTCGCGACTCCTCTAAGTCCGGAGGAGATCCGAGTCACTTGCTCATTGAGTCCTAGGGCTAGTATTTTGTCCTTTCTCTCGTGGCTTCTCTAAGACCAGAGGAGATTCAAGTTGTTGGTTTCTTGTATCCAAGGACCGACTCCTTTCCCTTGGGCTAATAACCTTAACTATCCAGCGATGAGTCCGTCAATTCATCACAAGGCTGATAACCCTAGCTATCCGGTGACGAGTCCGTCAACTCATCACCAGGTAGGTAACCTTATGCACTCGAGCAGTGAGCATGTTAGCTTTATCTAGTTGTCTCCTTTGCATAGTTTCAGGATGGCTACTGACATATGACTCAGCATTTGACAGCAATTATGACTTTTCTATCTGCATTGGACGGTATGAAATATTGTGTGCATGGAACATAGTGATTTGTCATTCTGAATACTCTTTTAATAATGTTTTGCAAACTTGAATCAAGAATGGCCGTAGCTCCCCTATTAGTCATGGGCTTCCCTACGATGATCGTACTGGTGATTTGCTCAGAGGTCCTCTGGGCATGGATTGGAAAGTTGACAAGTGATGATCGTGACAAGTTGCGGACTTGGGGAATCTCCTTGAAATTCTTAGACATTGCAAATGTGGAGGTCTCCCATTACTTCTTGTGTGCAGCCGCCCAGTTTTGGAAGCCTGCAAACCACACATGTCGCTTCGGAAGAATTGAGTTGACCCCTACTTTGGAAGAAATTCGCCAGGTGTGTTGTCTGCCAAAGTTCCTTGGGCCCAATGTATTTATGCGGCGAGACGGATACTCTACTGTGTTGAGTGAACTAACTGGCCTGTCGACCGGCGATTGTGGTCGTCAACTAATCTGTACCGATGGGTAGTCACCTATGCAACAACTGGTTTACTTTGACAAGATAGCCGAGATGCACACCTCCGTAGGCGATGAGTTGTGGCTGAGAGGTTTCATCGTCCACTTCTTAGGCGAGCTGGTGTTTAGCCATGGCTGGACAGTTGTGAACATTGAGGTTGCAGAAATTGCTATGGCGATGATAACCCGTCGGATAGACCTGGCCCCTATTATCTTGGCAGAGACTTATCGAGCCCTCTAATGATCACTACAACGGTACCGACATTTCTATGGTTGTGGAGCAATTGTGCAGGTGTGGTTGGCTGCTCATCTGGGTGTAGAAGTCTTACGCCCTCAACAATCAGCCATTGAGTCATATTGCCACAGTGGTCACGCTCGCACACTCACATCAGTTCACAAGAAGTATGAGTGACTAGAGAGGTTGACAGAAGACAAGGTGACTTGGTGCATCATTCCTACAGCAACTCACAACTATGAAGCTTTCTTCATAATGCCGACATGAAGCCTATCATCCTCCCAGGACTGACCGGAGGCGTCGAATATCATCCAATCCGTGTGATGCGGCAGTTCAGTTACCGATAAGACTCCTTTGCTCAAGGACCGATGCCTGCTCGATTCCAGGAATATCCCCTGAGCTCTTATGCGACGACAAAGGAACTATCCCGCCTGCTTACTGACTCCATCCGATCGAGCGACCTTGCAGTCGTAGAAGGCAAGGGTTGTTCAGCTGACTATGATGTCGAAGTGGAAGAAACCTGGCCAATCTGTGGAGCAGTTCCAAGTCCTACGCTGCTTCCAAAGGCAAGAGGCTCCAAGAGATCCAAGGATGGCCCAGACTGTTGACACTTGTTTTATGCTACTTGTTCACTACAGGATGAAAATAAGTGTAATCACATCACTATATTTGACTGCAATAATAAATTCATTGGGACACATTTGCCAGCTTGTTTGGATGACTGTAACTGACAGGGAATTGCCATTGCAATAATGTGTGCTCAATTACTTCAAACCGCTGCCCCGTTTCTGCCTGCCGACTTGGTGCTGGGATCTACCCAGCTAACAGTCGGGAATATCGTTTTGTTGCCCTGACCTGGACAAACGAAGCTATCCTAGGTTTCTATACCAGTTGGGGCAAAACTCAATCTGTCCTGTTGGGACTCACTAAAGTCGAACAAGTGTCACTTCTATCCTTTCTTAGACCAGGTGAGGTCTAGGTGATCTCGTCCCAGGTTCGCTCCAGATGGGACGAATCTTGGTGCCACTTGTAACCATGCCGGCGACAGCCTCGTGTCTGGCGCGAAAGGCCAAATGTGCGAGGGTCGGCAAAGTCATGACAAAACAATAAAAATAATGGTAAACATGCAGGAGTCGTCACCCAGTCTATTTGAAAACGGAAGACGAGGAAAACCGTTTCAAAACATTAAAATCATGCAATAAAATCAATGGAAAAGGTCAATCATGAACCAGAAAATTGGGCAAGGATCCCTGTTACGCACAAGGAAGGTATTAGTCACCATCGTGCGCCCGAAAAATCGATCTTTCATGGGTTTTTCGTTTACTTATATGAAATGTTGGCTTTTCAGCATGTTTCTGTACGCCCAAGGGTGATATGCTATGAAATGTTACATGTAAGTGGTGTCTTATTCTAAACGTGGGTAGAGGGACTGTAGGGTGTGTCCTAATGCTCAGAAAGGTCACCCAAGTGGTGGATCAAACACCGGTGCAAAGATATTGCACAATATGACCAAAGATCCAATAACATCGAGTGACTTTCGTCCTCACTTTGCTATATGCAAAACTTAAGCTACCATGCATAAATGTGGATGAAAACAGACTAGTTCTCCTGATATATCCAGGAGGACACCCAAAGAAAACTAAAGGCAAAGCAAATCAGGAAATATGCTAAATACCATGCCAAAAGCTACTGTGTGCAATGAAAAAACAGGCATGTGCTCCTATGTGGTGCGCCAGTCTGGTGCACCACCTATGTGCGCCTATATGGTGCACCTATCAAAATTTTGGTCAGACAGTAAGCTAGACTAATGTGTCATGCGATATAAAACCTTGCAAACATGCATAAGACCATCTGAAAATGCACCATGGACCTCTAAAAGACCTGATCACATATGAGTGAGTTTCCCTTCTTCCACAAGGTCATAAAGGAAACAGGAAACCCAAGAAAGCATGATATGGGTCTTGTGCTCAAGGGCTATATGCCTCACACAAGACCACACAACCCTACTCCGAATAAAGCTAATGGGCTTCAGCCACGCTACCCAGTCTTGGATCATCGACTGTTGCATAAGAGCTCCTCAAACAGGAGTCCATGGGGCAACCAGTTCACCAGACCCTAGTAACAGGCTGACTATGCTAGATGCAAAACTAAAACAAACAGTACTATCACATGCTGAAGTCGTGCACACAAGAACGTGACATATCAGGGATAAACCATCATGAAAATTAAAGTCCACGACAATCATAATAGCATGCAGATTATAATGCAAAGTTGGCTGCCTGCACCCTGCGACCAAGTAGGTGTGCCATCCTGGTGCGCCAGCTTGGTGCGTCCTAAATACTCTGTTTCAAACTGCAGTCTGATCTCAGAGTTAGGACTAAAGGCATTCAACTGAATAGGTTACTGACCACCCAGACCATTTATCTAGATGCCAGATAACTTAAATATGATAAATAATCAAGCATTAAAATCCTTTAATCATTCTATCCTCAAGTTATGCATATTCATGGATTACAAGGGTTGTAGCTACTGTTGATGGATTTTATGGGTTGTACAGTGATTTATTTGGCTTAATGATCATGCAGAAATGATAAACATTTGGCTTAATGATCATGCAGAAATGATAAACATGTAGAGAGGATGATTTACAGTTCATTCCATAGCTAGTGACTACATTGGATCAAGATTCATTGTTAAAAAGGAACCATATAGTGCAGAGATCATTATGACACAGAAGCAATAAGCATATATGAAGGAGCATCCAAAATATCACAAAAGGCAAGAGAGAACATTGCTATATAAACCATATATTAGTTTGGTTGAATGCTTTATTCCGGATATGATCTAAAAAACCTAAGTAGAGATAGGTAAAGGGCCTTACCTTGCCTAGAGTGTCTCCTCCTTGGATGACTCAAGGTATCTCTTCCTTGTTGCCTTGGATTCAGCTGGGAGTGCTCGAAGATGCGAGAAAGTGCTCTGGGAATTGAGGTGTAGGTTGCTGGAGTGGGTGACTCGCTAAGAGATGGTAGGTAGCTCAACCAAGAGAGATGAGTTGCCAAGAGAGCCAGAAAGCTCCTTCAAGGGGACCTTTTAAAGAGAAAAGAAAAGGGTAACTCCTAAGATGCAAAAGGCCAACAGCCTCACGTAGATTCATGAAGAATATTCACGAGTGAGGGTTACAAGCAAAAAATATGGAAAGCCAACAGCCAGCAGCCTGAGAAGTGACTGTGTACCAGCATGGTGCGCCACGTGAGTGCGCTGACTTGGTGTGCCAGCTTGGTGCTTCACTGTGGTGCTCCAACCTAACTGCCGGACCATAGGCTTGGGGTCGGTTTGTGCGACGATCTCGGGCTAATTAAAATGTCAAATAGGGTTCAAAAGTGGTTAAGCCTACCGCATCCAAAGTAACATCTTTAGGAGGATTCACCCACGAGCCGCCTCAAAATCAAGGTGTCTACACCACTTACTTTATCTTTCATCGTGCTGATAGCCTTAACTATCTGGTGATGAGTCCGTCAACTCACCATCGAGCTGATAGCCCTAACTATCCGACGATGAGTCCGTCAACTCACCATCGGGCTGATAGCCCTAACTATCTGGTGACGAGTCTGTCAACTCACTAACGGGCTAATAGTCCTTAACTATCCGTTGACGAGTCCGTCAACTCATCAGCGGGTTGATAGCCCTAACTATCCAGTGATGAGTCCATCAACTCACCATCGAGCTGATAACCCTAACTATCCAGCAATGAGTCCGTCAACTCACCATAGGGCTGATAGCCCGAACTATCCAGTCAGTGGGTCCGTCAACTTATCCTGTTTTGACCCTTAGTTTGCAAGTTTGGTAGTCTTACTTAATGCCCCTTTCCATGGCCTGATAGCCCTAACTATCTGGTTGACAATCGTCATATTGTCAGGAGCGGGCTAATACCCCTAGACTATCCGGTTGACATCCGTCATCAATCTATCCCTCGGTCGGTAAGTCCGACATCTTGCCATGCATTCTCCCGAGCCGGAAGGCCCGTCATTTGCCTAGTTTCCCTCTACAGTGCGGTAAACTCAGTAGTCTTGTCCGGGCACCCCTTAGCACGAGTAGGGAAATCCCTCACGCTCCCCTCCGAGAGCTGAGCTACCTACTCGTCATCAGCATCGCCTCATGCGTGGGCCAAGAGTCATGACTTTTTGGTGCATTCGTCGAATAAGTGGCTCACGACCCCACAGTAAATAACACTCTCCCGCGGACTCAGGTGGGGTGTCTTGTCAACCCTGAGCATCGGTCTTGATTCCCTTGACCTCGCTCAAGGAAGGACATCTGTAGACACCCCAATTTTGCAGTCACTTTGCAGCAAGCTTCTCTTGATGATGCACTGATTATGACCACCAAAACCCTAGCCCACTTAAGCCCACACAAGCCCATTCATGCCCACACTAGTCCACTCTAACCTAATTAAAATTAAAACCAAACAAAACACAATTACAAAGTTTAAAACCCAAACTTAATCAAGTAAAAGCCCTAATTCAAGACAAAATCAAATAAAATCCACTTAAAATCCAATAAATCAAACAAAAACCCTAATTAAAGTCAAAATTAAGTAAAATCCACTTAAACCCACTTAAAACCCAATTAATTAAGTGAAAACCCAAATTAAAGTCAAAATCCATTTAAATCATTTAAAACCCAAATTAATTAAACTAAAAACCCTAATTAAAATCCAAAAAACCCTAAATTAAAATTCAAAACCCTAATTAAACCATAAACCCTAATTAAAACACAAAAATCCAAATTAAACTAAAGATCCTAATAAAAACCCTAATTAAAATCCAAAAACCCTAAATAAACCAAAAACCCTAATTAAAACACAAAAAACCCTAATTAAACTCAAAATCCTAATTAAAATCCAAAACCCTGAAATTAAAATAATTAAAACCATAAAAACTCTAAAATAGTTAAAACCCTAAATCAAAAATCAAATTTAAATCACAAAGCCCAAATTAAAAAGCAAAAAGCAAAACCCTAAAATCCATGAAAATCCCAAAACAAAAATAAAACAAAAACCTAAAATAATTAAAACCCTAATTTAAAACCAATTAATTAAACCTTAATCATAAATTTAATTAAAAATCATAAAACACAATTAAAAACCTAAATGAAAAATCCTAAAATCTATTTAAAAACCTTAAAAACAAAACCCTAAAACAAAAATAAAAAAAACTAAAAAAAAACCCCAAAACCCTAAGCCCATCTCCAGCACAATAGCCCATTTAATTCTTAAACCACAAACTTAGGCAACCTGGGAAAAAAAATTCCGGCGAGCTTTTATCGCCGGTGACCCCCACATTTTCCGACGACTTCTCCGACGCCATCTCCGGCAGATCCCGCGATCTCCGGCGCGTTATCCTTGACCCCCGTGATCTCTGGACCTTCCTCCTCCGTCGTGCCCCTAATCCAACGGTAGCAAGGCCTTGCGACGGAGGATCGATGGTCCAGAAGAGCCCTGTCGGAGTTTAAAAAACTTCCCGTCGTCGATAGACAGGCCATCTTCTTCCAGCCTCTCCAGCGCCACCATTCACCATATAGCAAACCCAGTATCCCTCCAGGCATCGAGAGCACCCATTCCCCCTTCCTTTTCACAGCCCAAAGCCTCCAGCCGTCGTCGCTAGAGCTACGTCCAAAGGTCTGCCGTCAAGCTTCGCCGAGAAGACAGCCACCTTACAGTCAGGTAACCCCCTCTTTAAGTTTAAAATTTGCTTTTGTTTTAGATCCCGATAGCCACTTGGATCCCCTTAGATCGTGTCACGGTGGGGAAATTCCGCTGTCGTTTCCGTCACCAATGGTGGGTTCACCACCGCCGACGAAGCCAGTGGCTTCCTAGCACCGGGAAGACGTCCCTGAGACCTCCCCTCCCCCTTCCTCCTCTTGCTCTGGATTCCCTCCATCTAGAAGGGGACCTCCTGGCCTCCTGTGGACCCGGAGGACCCCCGCCGTCAACGCAGCCCTGCCACTGCCGTCGACCACCATCGAGGAGGCACCAGAGTTCACCAGACCACCCCGCTCCACACTGTCGCTCCAGGAAGCTTCACCACCTCGCCACGAACGCCTCCGCACCACCAAGCCACCACTTGGACCGCTGTAGCGCCCTGACAACTCGCCACAGCAATCGCCGCCGACGCAGAGCTGGGAGGAACACCTCGGAGCACCCCCCAGACCTCGTCGATGCCTCCTAGAGCCTCGCTGTGGCTCCCCAAAGTTCTCCCAGCCATCGCCGCACCGCTCCAACTGCTACGTCACCTCTAGCCACCTCACCGCCATCTTCCCCGGTGTCGACAGAGCACCCCACAAGAGCACGAGGTGGGGGAGGTCCTTAGGCCTCCCCAGCCCCTTCCGATGCACCAGAGACTGTCGCTGAGCCTCGCTCCAACCTTCGGGACCATCGCTCCTCTTCCTCCACCGCTGGATCATCGTCGGAGCACTCGTCGGCGGGGGAACGCAGATGATCCTCCGGCGATCTTCGAAAGGGATTTTCTTTTGGCCCAGACCCTTTAGTTCTAGGTTTTTATTCTTAGGTCCTTAGGTTATTACATTTAAGTCCTTTTTCATTTAATTTAGGTCTTGATTTTTTATATTTTAGCCCCTGTAATTTTTAAAAAAACTTTCATTACTTTTTTTTGTGAGATTTGCATCTAATCCCCTGCATATTTTAGTTTTTCCATCTTTATTACATTCATGCATGTTTTATCATATTTAGGTCCCTAAGATCATGATTTCTTTACACTTAGGTCCTGAACATTTGCATTTGGCCCTTGGAACTTTTTAAAATGAGTTTTTCCTGTAAAATTTGTATTCTGAACCTTTGAAGGATGTTAAAATCACACTGACTAGTCTTAAAATTGAGTTTTTTTTATCACACTTAAGTCCTGATCATTTGCAATAAGGCCCTAGAGTTTTAAAAAATGAATTCTTCCTAGAAATTTTGCATATTAACCCTGAGGAATTGCATAATAACATTGATCATTATAAAAACCCATTTTTATCACAATTAGGCCTAGAAATTTTGCACATAAGTCCATGAGTCCTCAATAAATAATTCCGAAACACAGTGAATTTGCATATCGACCCTAAGTTTAACTTTAAATCCATCATTTAGGGTTTTAAATGTTTTCTTGCATATTTTTGATGTTTTTCACTTATTGCATTTCAAATTTTGCACTTAATCATGGATTCCATTTAAAAATTATGTTTTCTTTGTGAATTGCCCTTTAGCTTCACATTTTAATCACATTTGCATTTATGTATGAATTTTGCACTTTAGACCTTGAGTTTTCAGGAAATTATCCAAGTGTAATTTTCACACACCTCATGCCACATGGTCATTTGATCCATCATCTGCATAATTAGAAGCCACTGAATATGTTTTGATCTAGGTTCTCACCTTTTTTGTAAATTTTGCATTTTAGTCCTTGTGTTTGTCCTTTATTGTGTTCACATCATTTTATTGTTTTTCCCTCTATGTTTTCTTGCAAATAACACTTTCTAGATATTTTATACACATTGTGACATATTCCAGACCGTGCATTATCCCCATACATGCATTCATCACAGTTGGTCATTAATATGACCAAATTGCCCCTATGCCTCCAATCCATGTGCATGCATCTTATTTTTCGCACTCAACCCTGCATAATCCTTGTCCAAGCCATCCTTTAGCACTTTTTACACATTTAGGCACTTATTCATGCATTTTACTTAGTTTTCATCACATTTGCGCATCAGTCCCTCCTTTTAAGTGAGTTTGCATTTCATGTGCTTCTTTTTTGGATTTTTCTGCACTTTGTTTTCGGAGTCCCTCGCCCTACATTCGATTTGATTCTCTTTAATCCTACATTTCAGATTTTTGATTTGATTTGGATTTCATCGCCCGAGGGCGTACACGAACTGACTGAAAGGCTCACATTGGCCCATTTGCTGATTATTTCTCCTTTTGGTTTTCATGACTTTTTCCATGATTCCGAGGACTTGGGTTGACCCCGCTTGTTATCTTTTTGATATCAGTATGGTTTGCTAAGGTGTTCCTTTCAAAAGCACTGTCATTTTATGTGATTTTCTTCGCATAATGTCGTTTGTCCGTTTTATGTGGGTTTCTTTACAATTTTTCCATTCAGATCTCCTTGGTGTTTTCTAAGATTCTACTGGTTTGGGTCTGTTGTATTTTTGATCCCCTTGAAGCTGGAGTGATTTTCTGAACCTTCCTTTACAAAAAATATCGTCATTTTATGTGAATTTCTTCAAATGTCAAAGTTTGTCCGTTTTACGTAGATGTAACACCCCGATCCCGGGCACGCTACCAAAACACAGTATCAAGCATAATTACACTAATTACAGAATAAATGTAACTGTAACTAAGGCTCACCTTCAGGATCACAATATGCGGCTAGAAGCTCCAACTCCTGCACCGGAACCCGGCTGCACATGGTCTGCACCTGAAAACCAAATAGCACGAGTGAATGATATCTAAGTCACCCAGTACGCTCCCCAAAACATACAAACCACAAATCCTCGGCAAAACCATAAATCTCACTTTTTCAAAACTTGGTTTTCTCTTTTTGAAAATCATCCTTTCTTTTATTAATCAATCACTTGGGAATTCAATCCCAATCCATGCTTTTTCAAAAGCCATGTTTCCTTTTTCTTTTCTCAAAATATTTGGAAATTCATTCCAAAAACACTTTTTCTTACAAGACATTCCTTTACATTTCTTTCAAAAACCTTTTGGAATTCATTTTTTTCCAAAACATTTCCATTTCTAATATTTGGGATTTCTTCCCAAAACACCCTTTCAAATTCACATTTCTGTCCAGATCCAACCTAAAACACAATGCCCCATTGGACTCAAAATCAAATCATAAACATTGGCTGGCAATTGGTTAAAACATCATCATTTCTTTTTAGGATTTTAGGACCATTTCATCAGTCCAATCCTGACCAAAACACATTCCACTCTCTTTATTCATTTCCACTTTTCTTTACTGTTGTTACCTTGATCAGGGGTAAACAAGCACACAAGCAGTAGGCGAAGACATCCTTCCCCTACCTTTCCGCACTACGGCGATGAAATTCCCCGTGCGGGATGTCACCGCCCTGGCCAACCAGCCTCAATTTCATTTTCATAAGTGCATAGGGATACGTCTCTGTCTGACGCCCTAGTCGATGACCCAAACAACTAGGTACAATGACCTAGGCTCAACCTACACCGTCTCGAGCTCGATGACCCGAACAACTAGGTACAACTACCCAGGCTCAGCCTACACCGGTGGTGATCCAAACAACTAAGCTCAAAGGCCCAGGCTAAGCCTACACCGTCTCAAGCTCAACAACCACAGTCTTGTTTCATAACACATTATTAGTGTTCCATTTCAAAACCATTTTTCATTTCATTCTTTTTGTTGCAGGACTCTGTTTCCTTGCAACACTTGACCCTCCACTCGGGTCCCAACTCAAGCCATTAAAACCACATTGAACTTTGGAGAGAGAGAGGGAGAGAGGGAGGGAGAGGGAGAGAGAGAGAGAGAGAGGGAGAGAGGGAGGGAGAGGGAGAGGGAGGGAGGGAGGGAGGGAGGGCGGGAGAGAGAGAGAGAGAGTAGAGGAAAATTATGAATAATTAAGAAAATAAAAGCAAGAACTTAAGAAAGTTAGACATAATGGAAGAATTTTAAATTTAAAAAACTGATAAATAAATTCTATTAAAAATGGACTTAAAAAAGAGAATTTTCTTTTCCTCTTATTATTTTGAGGAAACACATTATCATTTAGTAAGATAAGATAATAAGATTATATAGTTAGATAGTTAGATATAGGAGGCAATTTGAAAATTAAAAATCAAAACAAAATTAATGGAAGCCAAAAAAGTAAGTTACATGTTATAATTAAGAACTTAACAAACAAAGAAAGCCAATATATATATATATATTAACCTTCAAAAAACATGGTTGAAGAGAAGTATGCTTTATTGTTTCTCCTTAAAATTTTAAACACAAAAAATAGTATAAACATAAATGGTAGTTATTAATTGTAATTTGTAAAGTCACCAAAAAGGAGTAGAAAATTATAAAATTCAAAAATAATAAATAAATAAGAAAAATGTAGAAAGAGATGAACCTCCTATTCTTGCCTCTTCTTATTACGAGGAAAAAAAAATCTAATTTTGCTTAGTATAACAGCAAAATAGTAAAATAAGATAAGATGGTGGATCAAAATCCACAATGGTCTAGAGGTGGTTTTGAATACTTGAAAATATTAATAATGTGATAGTCATTACTTTGTATTTTCTTTTTGTTTAGGACGTATTTTCTGTCAACATCATTTTATTACGTTTTTTATCTTGCTCTTTCAAGCTTAAACTCGTTCCACTGTTCTCGGCGTGGACCCATGTTTGATCAATTTAACCAAGCAAAATTTTTTTTTTTTACCTCTGTAAAATAAACACCTAGACGGCAGAACTTGAGATGTGAAAGATGTTAATACAAAATTTGAAGCTACTCCACATGCTTCAATAGACCTTGGCTCAGCTCGTCAGCTGCCGTCCCTTGGAACTTAAAACAAACAAGTGCTTACATGGCTATCCGCCTGATTTTATCTAAGGATATATATATATATATATATTATGAATGAAGTAATTACTTAAAGTGGGTCGTTCTAGTAGAACCCTTCAAACTTCCAAAAGGAAAAAAAAATTCAAAATTGTCATTCATCAAGGCAGCTGGCGGGCATGCTCTGAAACTCAAATTTTGTAATTTCGAATTTTGTAACTCGCGTGCTTAGAAGGAGTCCTATAAATATCCTCTGAAAAAGAGAAACCTACAAGGAATCCTACAAATATTAATCCTACAATACGTTGTTGCAAGGAGAAGAAGAAGATGGACCGAATGAAGAAAGACGAGAGCTTCGACGAGGTATGTCTTGATCTATCGTTGTCTCTCCCTGGACATGGTGGTAAGTCTCCTGATCAAAACTTCTGTTCACCCATATGGTTACGTATAACCTTGCGACCATGGTCACCGTGGCACTTGTCTTTTAAGTTCCAGGAATAAATAAACAGACGAAGAAGACGGAGACCTTGAAAGTAGAGTACAAACCGATGGAGGATTCATCTTCTCAATCATCACCTGTGAAAACACCTTCGCAAATGTCGTTGAGATCGGAGTCGGATTTGGTGGAGGATTCATCCTTTCAATCATCACTGCAGCTGTTCCAATCACAAAAGCATGTTCCTTCACTGCATCTTTCCAATCCGATCCTAAATGTTCGTAGCTCTACTGGCAATCCTGTTCACAAACAAGTGCAAGCAGTGGCAATACCTCGGCCACGTCGAAACCCTAATCAAACTCCAGGTTTCTTTTAAGTATGCAACAATGTCTTCAACTTAAAAATCACTTTCGTTCACCATGTTTGCTTTTGATGGGACACCAGGAGCAGGTAAGGAGCTAACAATAACGCCGCCGTATCAATGGGCGACGGAGCAGAGGGCCATCGTGCACACCCTCAACTACCTGTTGTCACAGGACATCGAGACGGTCGAGGGCGAGGTCCAGTGCAAGCGATGCGAGGTGGTAGAAACCGTATCTTACAACCTCAATTCCAAGTTTAATGAGATGGCAGCGTATATCATCAACAATATTGACGATATGTGTAACCGTGCACCACCAGAGTGGATGAACCCAACGCTTCCTGGATGCAAGTCATGCCAACAAGACAACTGCATGAGGCCAGTGGTGTCCGACAAGAAAAGGGCCATCAATTGGTTGTTTATGCTGCTAGGAAACACTCTGGGGTGTTGCACTCTTGCCCATTTGAAGTATTTTTGCAAGCACACCAAGGTGCATAGGACGGGTGCAAAAGATAGGGTATTGTACTACACATATCTTGTGTTGTGCAAGCAGTTGAAACCTGATCTACCTTTTGAAGTTTAGGTCAGTTGTTGTCATTGTAGGTTACTCATTGGTTATATTTCTGTATATTTAACTAAATTACAGATTTGTTAGGATGTTAAAATTAGTTGCAGTTTATTAGTTAACTTGCTGACTTTCTTTGTTTTGTTTTTTTTTAAATTGACTTGTTGACTTTGTTATTGTTTTTGGTCATCTTTATCACCTATCGAAGGACCATCACCACCCCCCACCCTCTCTCTCTCTCTCTCTCTCTCTCTCCGAGATTTCTGTTACCAACTAACTATTGTACTTGCATTCTGTATTCAAATTAAAATTATATTCAGAAAATATCAGCTTAAAATTTAAAATCTCTATTTCCAACCAACTATTGTACTCACATTTGGAATTCAAATCAAATTTATATTCAGAAAAATACTAGTTTAAAATTTAAAATTCAGTTCGAAATTGCTCCTACTTTAACTACCCCGAGCAATTGTTTCAGAGACACATACTCTCTCTCTCTCTTAATTTTAAAATGTTGAACTTAACATGAGTAATGACCTAACTTCTATCCCTCATCTATCCAAACAATTGAAAAGGTTTTGATCACGATCTATAATATAGAACTTCGACCATGATCAACAATATGGAAATTCATGAATACGTTGGTGCCTCCGCAGCTCCTCTATCAACTGCATTATCATAGCTGTTTATCAGTTCAATGGCTGTGATTAAAATCTATTCCTGAGAAAACATTGCCTCCGAACCCTATTTCCAACTCCACTTGTCCCTCTCGTTCTTCCAGCGTTGGTGTCGCTGGTGCTGCTTCTCCTCTGATGAGCATTGCACCATCGAACTTCCATTCAGCCGAAGCAGCAATCCCTCTCTGTGTACTGCTGCACTTTCTCAAGCGTTTCACCAGTAAGCAGCATACATTTTGTCTATTTTCTGCATGTCAATATGATAATTGTTTGATTTAACATAACTTCAAAAAAGGTAAAACACTTGAAAGTCTATGTACTTCAATGTTAATATACACAAGAAAACGTTACTCTATACAAAAATAACACTTCAAGAAACAAAATTCATGATGATGAGCGGGTGAGCCTACAAATCCTACCATTATGTAACTATTCATACATATCAATAATGCATTTGATGAGTGGTAAATAAACCAGCAAAATATTTCAAAGTTCATGTACTTTATTGTTAATACACACATACACAAAAAAATGCTACTCTATACAAAAATAACACTTAAAGTCACAAATTTCATGACTGCAAACAGCTGAGCCTACAAATCCTACCATTATGTAACTATTCATAAACATTAGTAAAAAGCATTGATGAGTGGTAAATAAACCAGCACCCAATATGTGTTTTACAATTACAATCAGAACCCTGTATTATATACAGAAATAACATACTTAATGAGTAATTGAGCATGACTTAGGCAGCAATTTTCACGAACCATGATTTGGCTAGGCAAACCTTATGGTCCTACATTAGGATAAAGAAGGAGCATTACAAAGAAAGCTTACATAATGCAATTGAACCGCCTCACATCCTCCACATGACCCTGTAATTGCAAACCCAGAAATCAAAGCATCAAACCCCTCATTTTGTAAACAAGTGGAAATAAGATTATATAGGATCTATAAATGGGCAAATAACAATAAGTCAACAAATCGTACCCCACATCATAATACAAGCATTGGGCATTGCATAACGCATTCCCTTTAACCTTCAGCAAGAAGAAGGGCTCCTTGGCTAGCAGCTACCCCAAAGCAAACAGTGTCTACCTTAGGTTTAATCTGGAGGGTTGAAGTTAAAAGTAAGTGCAACCAATGATGGCAAAGAGGGTCAAACAACTATTTCATGAGAGTGACTAGTAGAGTTAGCTGTATGAAATTTCCCCTAGATTTGTTGCTAAAGTAAGGAAGGGAGGGAGATGGCACATGGGGAACTAAATAAACGAAAGCCATGAAACATAAGACAACTTAGGGCAAAAAAAAACCATACTTGACAAATAAAGAAAGAATTACTGAATTACCAAACAAGAATGAAAAAAGAATGAGAATGCCCCAGAAATTTATTAGAGAAACACCTAAGATCATAAAAAATAATTATAAAAGGGATGAAATAGTGCATCCGTCTAAAGATCTTACCCAAGACATAGTGTCACAAATATCTAGGACAGAATATGTGCTTCCACCAGGACAATTGATGCACATCTAAAATGTGTGGAGATCACTGTCATGACAAGGAAACAAAAAAAGAAAGACAATATAACTATAATTGCACAGAATCAAATGATGTGTCTAAACAATATGAAAACAATCATTCACCAGAACATCAGGCATTATACGGTTTTGGAAAGTATAGATGATAGATCTAAAGGTCCTCCTGGAGTCATAACAGCAGGCATTATAGGTGGGTTCCCCCTTTTTGCCTCGATAACTGCTTTGTACCTTTTGACAACAAGAAAGAGTTGGGATCGAGATTCAAGAAATCTCTAATAAACCATGATATAGCAACAATGCTATTGTATCAAACAGTTGAAATGGGCCAGCATCAGTGATGTCATTCAAATTGTTAAACATTCTTTTAGTACAAACCATGCAATAATACAAATGCAAAACTCTCAAAATACCCAGCTGGAATCAACACATAAAAATCAACTACATATTCCTTTCTGAATTCCTAGACTTTGAGAGAGCTGGACAAAGACATCCAATGAATATTTGAAGCACGGACGCTTTCCAACTGTGCTACTATCCTCATGTCGCACATGATCACAGCCAGGACATTGTTGGAAACCACTTTGACACATCAGAAACACACTAAATCTGTCGGGAACATTTTGCACATGTGGAAATGCCTGAAAGCTTCCATTTGTTGCCATTTTCATTATATCATCAGGCTTCAAGGCTGTTCATTTTGGTCTGTACAATTGGGCCTGTTCTATCTCTATTTATGGCCCAGCTCTATTTTTTCTTGTTATTGGGCAAGTTTGGGTTATTTGTTACTTGATTTTTTTTTAAAAAGACAAGTTTGGATTAGGTTTCAAGTTAAAACTCACGTAAATATAATCCAAAATGTATATTTTACCGTATCCTTGCCACTACCATGACAATTTTAGAAATCCACTTGTCCTATCTCTACCTGTTTGTGCTTCCTAGCATACTGCTAATTCTGAGATAAGGCTTCCTAGTTTTTCAGATGTGATGTCGTTTTAGACTAGTGCAATTTCAATGTCTTCCTAGAACTAAAAAAATTTTAACGGTTCAACCCAGTAAAAATGACTGTACATCTGTACACTGAAAACCTATGAATATTTCCGTCCTAATAATAAAATACCCTAGCTGTAGATATTTACCACAGAAAAAAAATAGAATGCTAATGAAAAGCATCACAACTTTATATCAAGAAGTGCATTATGAAATCATGAGACACCACTCCCTAGAAAGTGGTAGATGAAGTAAAAAGACATTTCTTGCATCGGAATACTCTTACTATAAGGACTAGTTTGTGCACAAATTTGACAAGAATTAATAAGAATTGGAATTCTGAAGTCAAAGAGAAATGAAATTGTCAAGAATTGAAAAGTGAAGGAAATTGATTTCCTATTGATAAAGTTTCTTGTTGTTTGTGTTTGTTCAGAAAAGTAAAGGAAACTAAAATACTGCTATTTGTGTACCAATTAATTCTCATTACCACTTACTAGATTCAAAAAATTGTATCTGCAAATAACAACAAGAAGAAGGAACAAGATGTAGGGATCAAATGAGCAACCAAACAAGCAATTTTTTGTTCTTGTAGCCAAAAAGAAGAAGAGAGAATCAGTATTATTTTGAAAAAATAAACAACAACAACAACAACAATAACAACAATCACAGTCAAATTTGCCATAAACATAAGCAAAAATCTCACACAATGACAGTCGCAAAACAATAAACAAATCCTACAAACAAATTTGGAAAAAAAACACTACAATTGTTGTTCTTCTTGTTAAGACTGCAAGAGGACATGTTTTGGGTGCAATGAACAAAAAAAAAATCGAAACAATTTCCTTATGGTGCGGCAAACCGACCATCCCATCGTCGTCGACGTCAACCTTCCTTATCATCCTCTTGCAGTCCATGATGGTCCTCCCTTACTTCAACTTTAGGGAGGCGAGCATCGACAAAGTGCTTATTCAAACTCTAAAGGAAAATGCCGACGGGTTAAGGGAGAGGAGGGGGTGGGTGTGGTGGTGTGTATGGGATGCATAGGAAGAGGATGGGGCAAGGAAAGGACAATGGTGCAAAGGGGATGACGTGGAGGAGGACGACGAGGCAGGGAGGAGGAGGAGGGCAAGGAAGGGGGGAGACGAAGTAGGAAAAGGGGCAGGGAGAAGGGCGAGGAGGGGACGAGGTGGAGGAGGTGGGGAGGAAGAAGAGAAGGAGTAGGAGGACGAGACAGGGAAGGGGAGGAGGAATAGAGGCTAAGAGCCACACAAAGAGGAGGAATTCCGTTAAAATTTCATAGGAGAGATGGGAAAAAAGAGAGTTGGGGTTTATATATTCTTAAAAGTAGAGGAAATAACTTCATTTTGAAATTATTTCATGTTAAGTACACAAACATCACTATTTTAGATAATCAACAGGAAATGAGATTCCTATCAAATCATTTCCTATGCTTTCTAGATACACAAACCCATCATAAATATATTTGCTTCAGAAAACATTCAAAAATATTGATGAAGATTAAAAAAGTGTGAGCATAAAAAAAACACACACAATGAAGACAAAAGACTAACCAAACTAAATCGCTGCTTCGATAATACAATAAACACAATTTTGTAGTTGCTGCTCTAAACAAAAAAGAAGAGGTTATATATCTAGTTCCAAATAATTGGAGCAGCTGGTAGTAATTATAATGCATCAGTTTATCAGATTGCGCAGATTATCCAACTGAGATAATGAGATGACGGGTTTCCAGGTTTGAGCATACCTTTGGTCACTATGGTTATGACCCTGAGTAAGTGTCTGAGACAAACCATGATTTTTTAAGTGTGATCCTGAATAGAAACCAAGACAAATCAGGGAATATTTTGACTGAAAAATTGTTACTTATTGGTAACTTTATAGTTTACACACAAGGAAGATTTTGGGGGAATGTGAGTAGTAGAATTCCACTTATCTCTGAGAAACAAGAAAAAATTGTATGACAGGACATCTCGAATGTCAGCAGCACAACATATCAAGAAGAATTTGGTGAAGATGATTTGGAGGTAACTTGGTGACTTCTTGAGCATACCGTTAACAGTTGCTCATTGTTATTACACCTTTGACTTCAGCAATAACATATTACATTCTCCGTACTTATCTATTTTATTCGCTGACTCAGTGTGACGCCAACTCAGTGTGATAACGTAACAGTTTAATATATTTGAGAAGCACATAAAGCACAAATAAACAAAACCTAAGTTCCATACCTATAAATAGAATTCTTTGAGCTTATGTCCAAGCAGTAAAAAAGAGAGCACAGGATTCAGTAAAATGAGTAGTCGATTCCAATGAATCGATAAAATAGAATTAACTCATACGGTGAAAAACTATTAATTATGCCTTGCTTCTACCAACATTTTTAATTTCCGTGTGGCCAAAAAATCTCTCTTTAACATTGTGAATTTCATGTAAACTACAAAGAAAAAAGAAAGAGCTAGAAACTTATCACGGCTACCCGACAAAGCACGAAAGGCCAGCTTGTAGGGGCTCTTGCAAAAGGGAGGAACGGAAACAAATCTAAGTTGGTAGAGTTCAAACATCATGTGGGAAATAAAAAATGCCATAGAGGGCGTGGGACGATGAGCACCTTATAGAGCTTGATGGTGCGGAAGAGAAGAGATGGAGAGATAGGGCGAGATGCGCATGGGAGATGGCCATCGACGTGGGGGAGCGAGAGAATCCACAGTTCAAAGACAGACCACTGGTCATCATTATTAGAACATGTGTGTAGAATGTTCTTAGGTTATCAAGGGTGAGATCAAGGTTGTTATAACAACCTATTATTGTAATAAGTTTGTTATTGTAATCCTCTATATATACTTTTTCATAGCTACGTGAGAGGAACACGAGCTTCATTCATCATTGATATGGTATCAGAGCTAGTCACTTACAAAACATATTTTTCTCTCTCTTCTTTCTTAGCTTCCGTCTTCCTTTTGTTTTCTATTTCAACATGGCATCCTCTGTCCTCCCGCATGGCCTTTCCTTCCCTTCCTTACCCAGCGCCCACCACCATGTTTGGGTAAAGCTCACGACCACCAACTATCTGTTGTGGCGGACGCAATTTCTACCGCTCCTTTGGAGTCTCGATCTAGTGGGATTGATAGATGGCACAGAGGTATGTCCCCCACTTCACCTATAGTCACCCACAACCTATTCTCAAGTTGTAACTCCTCCGTCGGGAATCGCTGCGTCCTCCACCACCACGGCTAGATCCAGCGAGAAGATAAACCCACTGTACCAGGCATGGGTTTGCAAAGACCAAATGCTCCTCTCGTGGACCATGCAGTCCTTGTCAGAGGAAGTTCTTCCCACCGTCGTTGAGGCCGCTACCTCGCTGGATGTGTGGCAAATCCTTGAGCAAGCATTTGGTCGACTATCACACACTCGGATTGTGCAGTTGTCCATGCAACCTCACAATCTCAAGAAGGGTGATCTCTCCGTGGCTGCGTATCTTCATCAAGCGAAGTACCTTGCTGATGAGCTTCGTAGTGCCGACCATCCTATGGCTGCTGCAAATCTTAATGCCATCATCTTCAACAATCTTCCGATCGACTTCAATGATATTGTAGCTGCACTTTCTACTCGTCCCGATCCGATCGACTTCTTGGAGCTCACGAGCATCCTTCTCGCTCATGAGATCTGTCTTCAATCCACGCAGCAGGCAGTCGGAGGGCTACTGCCCACTCCGTCAATTGGTTCTCTCACAACTCTAGTGCAAGCTCACGCAGCCTTCAGCCCATCTCCTTCCAACAGACGTGGTGGACCTCGATCGTCTCGGTCGCGGGGTCATAATAGGCCAACTGATCGTCAAGACCCATGTCCGATGTGCTGCGTGCTTAGTCACAGTCTGTATCGTTGTCGCTTTCGCCATCATGGCGCAGCAGCTGGTGGTGCTCCTCCTTAGGCATATCAGTCCTATGTTCCGCCACCTCAGCCCCAAGAGCCTGTCTATCCTCAGTCGCATGGAAATGGCTACTCTGTTCCAGCATCCCAACTCTCTCAAACTGCCTCCAACAACTAGTGCATAGATTTCAGAGCATCACACCACCTTACTCCAGACTTCCAGTCCCTCTCTCTCTCTGATGAGTACAAAGGCACAGATTAGGTCTCTATGGCAAATGGTAAAACCATGACAATCTCTCATGTTGGTTCATCTACTATACATACTCCACATCGGTCTTTTCTCCTTTCTAAAGTTTTATATGCTCCTTATGCCACCACTCCTCTTTTATCAGTTCATCAATTCTCTCTCGACAACAATTGTTATTTTGAAGTTTATCCTTTCTTCTTTCTTATCAAGGATCAAGCAATGCATGCCATACTTCTCAAAGGTGATTATTATCTTGGTTTCTATCGTCTGGTCAACCTTGTCCAATCTAGGTCTCGTGCGTTCTCTGCCCGTGCATCACTTGATCGTCGGCACACAAGGCTTGGTCATCCTCATCTGTTCGTTGTTCGACAACTCCAGCTTCCGTTGTTATCCAATACGTTCTCCTTTTGTTCTGCATGTACTCTTGGGAAGCAATCCCGCCTTTTCCTTCCTGTTACAAACACTAAGAGCACAAGTCCCTTTGATATTATTCACAGTGATGTGTGGGGACCAACACCTCATCCGTTTGTTAATGGCCATCGCTATTTTGTTTTCTTTTTAGACGACTACTCAAAATTTGTATAGCTTTTTCCTATTATTCAAAAGTCAAATGTCTATCATGTCTATGTCCAATTTGAGGTTTACGTTGAAAATCATTTTTCTAAGAAAATTCGAAATTTCCAATCTAATGGTGGTAGAGAATTTTGTGCTCTTGACAAGCACTTTGCTTAGTGTGGTACTTTTCATCGTTATTTATGTCCTCACACACATGAGCAAAATGGTGCCACCAAGTGCAAGATTCGTCATATTGTTGACATGAGTTTCACTCTTCTAGCTCATTCCTCTATTTCCCTTAATTATTGGCATTTTGCGGTTGAAACTGCGGTCTACTTAATTAATCGTCTTCCTACGTCTCCCTTGGGTACATCTTCCCCTTATCAAGTTTTGTTTCATCAAAATCTAAATTATCAATTTTTGAAAGTTCTTAGATGTGCTGTTTATCGTCTTTTACGACCCTATAACACTCACAAGTTTTCCCATCGAACAACTTTATGTGTGTTTATGGGTTATCCCACTCATTATCATGGGTATCGCTATGTTGATATTAAAACAGGGCGGGTGTATATTGCTCGTCATGCCAAATTTGATGAGTCTCATTTCCCATTTTCTCATATGGTCTCCAAAAGCTCACCCACTCCACCTACACCCTCCCATTTTATGATTGAAATCCCCTCTTATCTACGTCACAATATGCACTGTCCACCCCTCATGCAACGTCCATCTCCTGACACGTCCCCACCACCATTTCATGCAACATCCACCCTTCCCATGAAGTTGCCTTCATGCACGTTGCCTGTTGTGCCCCACAGCATCTCCCCACCACGTGACGTGCAGAAACCTTCCTCTAGAGTCCCTTGCAACTCATCCCCACCACGACTCAGGCCTTCACCCATGTAGCTTCGTCGTCAGCCTCCCGTTGATTGCCGCTCGCTTGCTGGGCTACACAGGCGGTCTCCACACTCTCCATCACAGGCCCTCCTTGCCTCCATTGCAACATCTAAGCCTCAGAGTTTCAGGGAGGCTGCTACTTCAGTAGACTGGATTGCGGCCATGCAATCGGAGATCGAGGCTCTTCGTCGCAACTGTACTTGGATCCTCGTTCCACCACTGCCGCACATGAACATTCTTGGCAACAAATGGATTTACCGTCGCAAATATAACTCTGATGGCTCTCTCGCTCGCTACAAAGCTCGCTTGGTTGCAAAAGGGTATAACCAGTAAGTCGGCGTAGACTTATTCGACACCTTCAGTCTGGTGGTTAAGTCGACGACCATACGTTTGGTCTTGGCTATTGCTTAGTCTCGACGATGGTTTGTTCGACAACTAGATGTCTCCAACGCCTTTCTTCATGGGGATCTCGACGAAGAAGTGTACATGTTGCAGCCGATGGGGTTTGTTGATCCACATTTTCCTCACCATGTATGCCAACTCCAAAAATCTCTTTATGGGCTGAAGCAGTCACCTTGGGCATGGTTTCATAAATTCTCCTCTTGCCTATTATCTTATGGTTTCTCAGCCTCCGCTACAGACACTCTCTTTTTATATTCTGCCATGACCGAGTGCTTCTATATCTTCTGATCTACGTGGATGACATCTTACTTACAGGAAATAATGAGGAGGTTGTCCAGGCTCTTCTTTCCCATTTGCATCGTCACTTTGCCATTAAAGATCTTGGCCGACTTCATCATTTTCTAGACATTGAGGTCATGCCCACTACTTAGGGGATCTTGCTTTCCCAACAGTAATATATATTGGATCTCTTAGCCAAGAGCAACATGTTGGATTATCGACCTATCTCCACACCTATGTCATCGTCCTCTAAGCTCACAAAGGAGGGCCAACCCTTCCCTGACGCATATCTCTATCGTTGTGTGGTTGGCTCTTTGCAATATCTTACCATCACACGGTCGAACCTCTCATATTCAGTTAACAAGGTTTGTCAGTATATGAGCACACCTACGACTGCCCACTGGTCCGCCGTCAAACACATCCTTCGTTACCTAAAGAAAACATATACGTTTGGGCTGCATATTCGTCGTTCCCTTATAACAAGCATCAACATCTTCTCAGATGCTGATTGGGTTGGTTGTAGTGATGATCGGCGTTCCTCCGGAGGGTATGCTATATTCTTTGGTGATAACCTTGTGTCTTGGGCGTCTCGAAAGCAACAGACAGTAGCGTGCTCTTCCATGGAGGCTGAGTATCATGCTCTTGCTGATGTTACCATCGAAGCTCAATGGCTTTAGTCTCTGTTACGTGAGCTTCATGTTCAACCATCTGCTCCACCAAACCTCTGGTGTGACAACCTTGGAGCTACATACCTCTCTGCCAATCCTATTTTTCATGCTCGTACAATGTATGTGGAAGTGGATCATCATTTTGTACGGGAGCTTGTTGCAAGCAATCGGCTTGCTGTCCGCCATCTCCCTTCGGAGGCACAAATTGCTGACATATTCACCAAGCCATTAGTTGAGTCTACCTTTATCAAACATTGTGACAAGTTATCGGTGGTTTCTAAACCTCCATACCATGAGGGGGCATATTAGAACATGTGTGTAGAATGTTCTTAGGTTGTTAGGGGTGGGACCAAGGTTGTTATAACAACCTGTCCTTGTAATAAGTTTGTTATTGTAATCCTTTATATATACTCTCTCATAACTATGTGAGAGGAACACAAGATTCATTCACTATTGATAATTAAGGAGCTCCCCACGCAGTCGATTTCTTGCAAGAGGTGAACGAGGAGAGCAGGGGATTTCTGAATTTTGTCGACGGGATAAGGATCTGAATGGACGAGGTCTCATCGTTATCGGATCATACCTGATGAACATGGTGAGGACCTCTCTGAATAATAAAAATTTCATTTAGGAAAAAGTGTTTTTAATTAGCATGAAGTTGAGGTTTTACAGCAATACTCTCGTAAAAGTTTTTGATGGTTGTAACTTGTTACCTTTGGGTTAACATGAATGAACAAAACAATTGCTTGCTAGCATACGACACAAATAGAATATGGTATGATAAGTGACGAGTCAGTAAATTTTGAAGGATGGTTCATTTAAAAGTTTAATGATTAAAAAAAATTACTAAATTACCAATTTCCAGGTGACAAGCTAGAGGCACGATTGTAATGGACGAGGTAACAGAATTATGGTTCGATTGTGGAAGGTCTAGGGTAACGAGGCTTTTATTAGGATTGAAGTTAACTATCAAGAAAGAACTAGCCGTGAAGGACAGAAAGACTTTTGTTAGAATTGGAATCGACCGTTGATAGAGAATTTGAGAGAGAGAGAGAGAGAGAGAGAGGAGAGAGAAGAATTAGTATTTATGTTATGGTGGGTCATAAATCGATCATTGTAGTTTGGTAGAGTAATACAAAATATTTTTAAAATATATAGTTAAAAGGATTTTTTTCAAAATTTAAGTGTATCATATGACCCACTTTATTAGTACGTGGTTTAACTAATTTTCTCCCTTAAAAGTGTATTTCCGTTGACATGCTTTAGGGACAATCATATAAACTGTTTTATGCCCATCCACTGTTTGAGTTTCATCCATGACAATACATCTAAAGGAATTTAAATCACCGAGTACAAGATTTATGAGGTTAGACTTCGACTTGATACAACTAGGAATGCAAGCTATACTTGAACAGTTGAATTGTGCAAGTTCACATGTTACCACTTAAAACTTCCATTTTGAACTACGTTTGGACTGCAAATTTAAAAAAAAATGTTTCTTTAGGAAAAACAATTCAAGGCAAGTCTTTCATCCATGGTTTTTTTTTTTTTTCAAAAGTAGTAATTAACTTTTAGATGATTTTCAACTAACAAAACTATTGATTGAAAAACTATAATATATAACTTTTAATAAAAAAAAATTGACTTTTTATTAAAAATTATAACTCCAAATGAAATTCCCAACAAACCTAAAAACATTCTACTCCTAACTTTTATATTGAATATCTCCATATATCAAATTACATTACATTATACTAAGGGAGATGGCAATTACAGAAGAGGAAATTGTGGACCCAAACGCTGTTCATACAGCAGAATCGGAGAAAGACTACCAAACGCTGTTGTCGACCAATTATTGTACACTTTGAAAAATACAATTACAATAGTATCATTCGGGAAAAAAATAAATCTTACCCTTTACGTCGAAAGGAAAGTGCATATTCACAAAGTTTACGTTACCATTCCCTGGTAGTGAATAATAAGGAAAACCAACTAATAGATATAAAAGCTTCAGCTCCCAGCTGCAATGTGTTTGGAGAGGAAGCCATGGTGTGTCAACTTGTTTTTGGAGACTGTCAGTGCTTCTGCTGCAAGCTGAATTGCCACTAAAGACTTTTGATGTGCATTTTGATCGGGATCCATGTCATGAACCAGACACCATAGAAGCAGTATAGTCCTAAAATGAATTAATGTGTTGATATTATTCTACTTCATCTACCAACGAAAATAAGAGGATCATGTTCTTTTGAGTTCATGATCCAAATATCATGTCTGAGTCTGACGGTTCCATAAATAAACATTATGAAACAGAATTTATATTCTCGGATGATATCTGGAGACAGTCTCTGCTCCCTCCACCTTTATCTTCCTTGAATCCTTTTCCCATCCTATCCTACGTGCTTATACACAGTGGTTTAGGGTTGAAGACTGGAATCAATTGCACCATTTGGGAGCTACATACCTATCAACATTTCCCAAGAGATTTAGACTGAAGTCAATTGCACCATTTGGGAGCTACATAACCTATCAATATTTCCCAAGAGATTTAATTCTGCAAACGTACTTGACCAACCCAACTCCTTGTAAACTTGAAAAGACTTTTTAGATACCGTCCTTTCTTCATTTTTTGTTTTTGAAAGAAGGCACCTATCTCATTCAGCAACATTTCTGGTCGAATTGGATTGATTGTTCGAAAAGCAGCAGGGTATTGGAAAACCTGCTTAATCATCAAGGTTTTGAATTCCGAGCACTAACAAAACAAAGACTAAAGGAAATAACAACTGATTAAAAAAACTCATCTTCGATTCGTCTTGCTTAGAGACAAACTAGATGAACCCTTCTTTACGCGAATATGATTTTTTTTATAATTTACCGAGCAGGAGGTTGCTGCCTGCTGGTCTAGAGAACTAACCATAGTTCTGGTTTTTTTTATCCCATACGCCTGCAAATAAGAAAATATTAGAATTCCATTCTCATCTAGAAATAAGTAAATTTTTGTGTCACTTTTGCTGATAATAAAGTTAGCACTGCTGGATAAAAAGACATACCAGTGGTACTCTTGGACCATTGTACAAATAAAATACGGTGATGCTACTTACACCATAAAAATTAATAGCCCAAAAGAGGTGTAATGGTACTGATGGATTGAACCCTAAAATCAGCACATAAATGCCACAATAGCCCAATCCCAATATGTGGGCTCCAAGACATTTATCCTTTTTCACCACTGAGCACTGTACACAGTTGCTTCTTCATTAAGATTATACATGTTCAGTCGTTTGAAACTTCTAGGAATTGTTTGCAGTATACTTTCTATTGTTTAGAAAGTGTTCAAGTGAGCAAAGGAAAGACAGCAACTGATTTACCATCTAGTTAGATTTTGCACTTCAGGATGAAAAACTTTTAACAAGTCTTCTTTTCCTTTTATTCTCCACAGTTTTAGAATGAAAATGATTTTTCCTCTCTGTTTCTCTCCTACTCACCCCATGTCCCTTCTATCTTAAATAGAATAATACCCAAAGAGGAGAGATGGTTTCTCTGAATTTCCCCTCTCCATATCTCTCTCAGAGCCATAATAAAAAGAATCATGATGTCTATCTCTTATAATTCCATTGATATGAACTCAATGTCCATTAAACAGGTATCAGTGAAAATAAATGCAATATATAAAGAAAAGGCATGCTTATTAATAGACCATGTTATGACTAGAAAAAAATCCGTAGTTAAAAAACAACAGCCAAGGATAGGATGAAAAGAACATGATGAAGTATAAATTAAATTTCATTTCAAATACTAGTTGAACCTAAGTTTTCTCCTGCAGCTTGAAATTAAAAAAACCACACAGAAAATAAGTGTTTTAGTTGATTAACAAGATTTTTGTAACATCTATCCATGATTTAGGACACGAATTAAACTAGATTTTTTTGTTACTCAGAAAGAACAACAAAGTTACTGCCAGTTCAGGGGGGAAAACGGAAGAGATGAAATGACAGAATCTATAAAAGATTGTTTACTTTTTAGAGTCTGTGACAGTAGAAACTCACACAATCTCTGTACACCTCATCCTCCATGCAGGAAACCCTAGGTGACATTTAACAGTTCCAAAAATAAATAAGAGAGCAGGTTGTGGTCCCCCACCACCTGAAAATAAGAGATACATTAGAGCCTTTCAAAGAAATAGCTACCCAGCAATGATACCATGGCATATAAATTTTATGAACATAAATGAAGGTCAAAACAGAACCAACCTACAGCTCCTAGAGCATTTGCCATGTCAACTTCTGTAAATGCTATCTCTTTCTAATCTCTACATAAGTTGTCACATCTCAAATGCTTCGAGTATGAGAAACTAGCTGCTTTAGCAATCATTTCTTCCATAAGATAATGAAAGCAATTCTACCATCATTTTGTTACCACTTGCAGAGAATTTTATCGAATCTTTTTCACTAATCTTTTCTAGATTCACCTCAGAAGTCTTCAAAACACCTGAATCATGATACACAGCAACGAAGTTGTTCAGCAAGACTGTATCTCCTAAAGTGCGGAAAAAAAAATACCCCTCTGCATTATTTGGAGGAATAAATGCTACAGATGTTGTAAAATGCAGAACTCCAATAGTAAGAAGCCACAAAAAACTTTGTAATTGTTCAAAATACTAGAAAGATACCTTGCATATCATAAAGAATAACATGGTTAATGCCAACACTTGACAGCCAATTTAAAAGCTCTCTAATTTTCACGACATGTTTTGCATCTTCACTGTCAACCACTATGGCTAGGTATCTAAGCTTGTTCAATTGCAGAACCTGGTATTTTTTCAGTATTCCACTTGTGATAAGATAGCAAGACAATACTTGAGCCAGTTCAGATCCCACTTGTGCAATGCCTATCATGAGATGAATTAAGTGCCAGCACTTGGCAAAAGCTGTCAGTTTGTCAAGTCAACGCACTTGGCAAAAGCTTCTAGTTTATCAGGCGATGTTGCAGAAGCTGCCAATACTATTGGGCGACACACTTTATTTACAGAAGGTGCTAGTCGGTGGCACACTTTGCAGGAGTTGCTAGTCTGTCGGGTGAACGTTGTAGAAGCTGCCGGTTTGTTGGGCAATGCACCTGACAGAAGATGTCATTTTGTCAAGTAGCAGGAATCTATTGTGTGGAGGGGAAATCGTGTGAGTATGTGGCATGGCTCTGTTGCGTGTATTAGAAACCTTGTAGACCTGTGGCAAACGAAACATGAAGCTTGAAGACTTTGTTTTTGGTAATCGGAAATTCCTCTCCGCCAAAGTGGACAATACGAAGAACAAACCTAAGGTTGAAAATAGTAGTCCGCACTCATCAACAATCATGAAAATCTAGGTAAAATTTATGCAAAAATAATCTCCAAATTGATTGTTCATTTGATGACTTTAGTTTATCTTTGAAAATTGAATTGGAATTATAATTTCATTTGGTAAATAAAAAAGTGAATTAAAAGGAGAATAGTAATACACATTCCGTTATTTTAGTTTCGTTATTTCGGTTTTACAATTCCTTTAAAGGTGAGAAATAAGGTTATCCCACAAACTTATTCTCTATTCTTTATTTCTTTGTTTATTCGTCCTCTTTTCATAGGATTGTCACTTCTTTCACGGCAAAAACTCTCTTACAACCTCTAAAGCATAAAAAGGGAAAAAAAGAAAGAAATAAAGCAAAACCAAATGCTTTAAATAAAATTTTCCAATTTGATTTTTTTCTTTAACTATGCAACCATGGAGATATGTTTTTGGTAACATTGGGAAATCAATTTTTTTTCCCAATTTTAAATAATATTAATTTAAAAATAACACTATTTAATATGATATATGATTATTCTATGCATACTGTATTAATGTACGTACATCTGAATACTTATTTTAATTTTCAGTCGAACCAAAATAATTTTCAATACATACTTATTCATCTTAACAATTCTTTTATTTTCAAATAGAATAGTAATTCCAACAGAATACTAATATCACTTTCTAATTATTTTTATTTTTTTATTCTACATTTAAAGAAGAACTTAGAGTGTCAATAAGGTCCCAACATATAGAAAATGTAAGTAGAATTGCTTTCATTATGTGATGGAAAAGAAGTGGTTGCTAAAGTAGCTAGTTTCTTATACTCAAAACATTTAAGACGTGCGACTTATGTGTGATAATAGACATGTTGTTAAGATTTAGTGAATTAGTTAATTGTTATAGTTAGCTTAAGTTGTTATATAATTAACTTAAGCTATTATATTGGTTAGACTTGGCGGCTACTATAGTAAACCCAACCAATTCTTGATTGTTATGATTCTTTTTATTATGGCTCCTCTTGTGAGAGAGATATGAAATTCAAAAAATCCAATGGTAAAATGGACCATCTCTCCTATTTGGTTATTATTCTATTTAAGATAGAAGAGACATGGTGTGAATGGAAGAGAAGTAGAGGGAAAAAGTCAATTTCATTCTAAAACTATAAAGAATAAAAAGAAAAGAAGACTTGTTAAAAGTTTTTCATTCTCAAGTGTAAAATCTAACTGGATGGTAATATCTCTTTCCTTTGTTCACTTGAACACTTTCCTAGAAGTGTACTGCAAACTATTCCTAAAAGTTTCAAACGCTTGAACATGTATAATCTCAACGAAGAGGCAACTGAGTACAGAGCTCAATGGTGAAAAAAGGTAAAGGCTTTGGAACCCTAAACCACTATGCATAAGCAGATAGGATAGAACTGGAAAAGAATTCAAGGAAGATAAAAGGTGGAGGGAGCAGAGATTGTCTCCAGATATCGTCCGATAAATATAAATTTCGTTTCATAATGTTTAGCACATTAATTTATCCTAGCATAATGTTTTTTTATTATTTAGTTACATCATCACTAAGTTCATTGGTTATGATTCTGATTTAATAATGATGAAATCTCATCCATTTGGATGCTTATTCTGTCAACACAGTCTAAAAATCTCTTGTTAGACTTGTTAATTTTTAACATAACACAATAATATAACATGACCACGATATGATATAATTGTGTTTGAGTTTACTCTTACCGTATTTCATATATTTATCATGTATATCAATAGATAAGATTATTAAATTGATTGTTTTCTTTATCTAAGAGAAAAAATCCAATAAATACAAGATAATTACACACCGCATAAAAGTGTACAAAGTATTTGACTTCCTATTTACTACATGTAATTAGTAATTATTTATTATTATTTAATAGATTTAAATTTATTACACTAGTTATTAATTAACGTTATAATACTAAATATATTTAGTTATGTAATTAACCTTATTTCATTTAGCTTTTAGCCATTAGAGATTTGCGCCCTTTAGGTCTACGTTTTCTCTTCGTTCCTCACAAACTCATCGACAGCCGCAAGAGACTTTGGACATCCACGGTTCCACCGCCGCCGACCTCCACACGTCGCCGTCCAGCCTCCACGCGCAGCCCACTGGCCTCCACGTGCCTCTTGTCGTCGTTGGGAAGCGCCTCCTCCCTCTTGGCGGACCTCCACACGCCGCCAGCGGCCTCCTCTCGCCGTTAGGAAGCAGCTTCTCTCTCCGGACAGGCCTCAACACACCATTAACGAACTCGACACTTCGCTAGCGACCTCCTCTCGCTGTTGGGAAGCAGATCCTCTCTCCCGCTCTCCTCGTTCACCACTGGCAAGAAATCGGCTGCCTGGAGAGCTCCCTGTGGACCTGTGGTCTGTCTCTGGACTGTGGATTCTCTCCCTCCCCCACGCCGATGGCCATCTCCGCTGCGCATCTCGCCCTATCTCTGCAACTCTTCCCTTCCTCACCATCAAGCTGTATAAGGTACTCATCGTCACACGCCCTCTATGGCATTTTTTCGTTCCCACACGATGTTTGAACTCAACCAACTCGGACTTGTTCCCGTTTCTCCCTTTTGCAGGAGCCGCTACAAGCTGGCCTTTCGCGCATTGCCGGATAACCGCGGTAAGTTTCTAGTTCTTTCTTTTTTCTTCGTAGTTTTTGTGAAATTCACAATGTTAAAGAGATAATTTTTAGCCACACGGAAATTAAAAATGTTGGTCGAAGGAAGGCAAAAGCTAAAAGTTTTTCACCGTATGTGTTAGTTCTATTTTATCGAAATATCGGAATTGGCTGCTCATTTTACTGATTCCTGTGCATTTTTTTTTACTGCTTCGACATAAGCTCAAAGAATTCTATTTATAAGGATGGAACTTAGGTTTTGTTTACTTGTGCCTTATGTGCTTCTCAAATATATTGAACTGTTAGGTTATGACACTGACTCGGTGAACAAAGTGGATAAGTATGGAGAAGTGTCTTATGTGCCTCTCAAATATATTAGACTGTTAGGTTATCACACTGAGGTGGTGAATAAAGTAGATAAGTATGGAGAATGTAATATGTAGCTGCCGAAGACAAAGTGGTGATATCAACGAGCAACTGTTAATGGTATGCTCAAGAAGTCGCCAAGTAGCCTCCAAATCATTTTTACCAAATTCACCTTGATATGTTGTACTGCTGACGTTCAAGATGTCCTGCCATACAGTTGGAATTCTGCTACCCACATTCCCCCAAAATCTTCTTTGTCTGTAAAGTTACCAATAAGTAACAATTTTTCAGTGTATCAAAATATTCCCTGATTTGTCTTGGTTTCTATCCAGGATCACACTTCAAAAATCATGGTTTGTCTCAGAAACTTGCTCAGGGTTGTAACCATAGTGACCAAAGGTATGCTCAAACCTGGAAACCTGTCATCTCACTATCTCAGTTGGATAATCTGCACAATCTGATAAACTGATGCATTATAATTACTTCCAGCTGCTCCAATTATTTGGAGTTAGATATATGACGTATTCCATTTTGTTTAGAGCAGCAACTACAGAATTGTGTCTATCATGTTATACGAGCAGCAATTTAGTTTGGTTAGCCTTTTGTCTTCATTGTGTGTGTGTTTTATTATGCTCACACTTTTTTTAATCTTCATCAATATTTTTGAATGTTTTTTGAAGCAAAAATATGTATAGTAAAAGTATTCTTATGCAAGGAACGTCTTTTTACTTCATCTATCACTTTCTAGGGAGTGCTGTCTTCTTGATATTATGTAGTGATGCTTTTCATTAGCATTCTAATTTTTTTCTGTGGTAAATATCTACAGCTAAGGTATTTTAATTTTAGGACGGAAATATTCATAGGATTTCAGTGTGCAGATGTACAGTCAGTTTTACTGGGTTAAACTGTTAAAACTATTTAGTTCTAGGAAGACATTGAAATTGCACTAGTCTAAAACAACATCGCATCTGAAAAACTAGGAAGCCTCATCTCAGAATTAGCAGAATGCTAGGAAGCACAAACAGATAGACATGGGACATGTGGATTTCTAAAAATATCATGGTAGTGGCAAGGATACAGTAAAATATACATTGTGGATTATATTTATGTGAGTTTTAACTAGAAACCTAATCTAAACTTGTTTTTTTAAAAAATCAACTAACAAACAACTCAAACTTGCCTAATAACAAGAAAAAATAGAGTTGGGCCATAAATAGAGATAGGCCAGGTCCAACTGTACGGAGACCAAAATGAAAATCCTTAAAGCCTGATCATATAATGAAAATGGCAACATATGGAAGCTTTTAGGCATTTCCACATGTACAAAAAATTTTCGACAAATTTATTGTGTTTCTGATGTGTCAAAGTGGTTTCCAACCATGTCCTGGCTGTGATCATGTCTGACATGAGGATAGCAGCAGTTGGAAAGTGTCCATGCTTCAAATATTCATGGGATGGCTTCGCCCAATTCTCTCAAAGTCTAAGAATTCAAAAGGGCATATATAGTCGATTTTTATGTGTTGATTGCAGCTGGGCATTTTGAGAGTTTTGCATTTGTATTAGTGCATGGTTGGTACTAAAAGTATGTTTAACAATTTGAATGACATCACTGATGCTGGTCAATTTCAACTGTTTGATACAATAGCTTTGTTGCTATATCATGGTTTATTAGAGATTTATTGAATCTTGATCCCAACTCTTTCTTGTTGTCAAAAGGTACAAAGCAGTTATTGAGGCAAAAAAGGGGAATCCACCTATAATGCCAGCTGTTATGACTCCAGGAGGACCTTTAGATCTATCATCTGTACTTTTCCGAAACCGTATAATGTTCATAGGGCAGCCAGTTAACTCGCAAGTGGCACAACGAGTTATATCACAGCTGGTGACATTAGCTACCATTGATGAGGATGCTGATATTCTGGTGAATGATTGTTTTCATGTTGTTTAGATGCATCATTTGATTCTGTGCAATTATAGTTATATTATCTTTCTTTCTTTGTTTCCTTGTCATGACTGTGATCTCCACACATTTTAGATGTACATCAATTGTCCTGGTGGAAGCACATATTCTGTCCTAGCTATATATGACACTATGTCTTGGGTAAGATCTTTAAGCTGATGCACTATTTCGTCCCTTCTAATTCGTATTTATGATCTTAGATGCTTCTGTAATAAACTTCTGGGGCATTCTTATTCTTTTTTCATTCTTATTAGGTAATTCAGTAAGTCTTTTTTTATTTGCTAAGTATGGTATTTTTTGCCCTAAGTTGTCTTATGCTTCATGGCTTTCGTTTATTTAGTTCCCCATGCACCATCTCTCTCCCTTTCTTACCTTAGCAACAAATCTAGGGGAAATTTCATGCAGCTTAATCTACTGGCACTCTCATGAAATTGTTGTTCAACCCTCTTTAACATCATTGGTTGCACTCACTTTTAACTTCAACCCTTCAGATTAAGCCTAAGGTAGGCACAGTTTGCTTTGGGGTAGCTGCTAGCCAAGGAGCCCTTCTTCTTGCTGGAGGGGAAAAGGGAATGCGTTATGCAATGCCCAATGCTCGTATTATGATCCATCAACCACAAAGTGGATGTGGGGTATGATTTATTTACTTATTGTTATTTGTCCATCTATAGATTCTATATAATCTTATTTTTATTTGTTAACAATACGAGGAGCTTGATGCTCTGATTTCTGGGTTTGCAACTAAAGGGTCATGTGGAGGATGTGAGGCGCCAAGTCAATGAAGCGGTTCAATCACGTTATGTAAGTTTCTTTGTAATACTCCTTTTTTATCCTAATGTAGGACCATAAGGTTTATCTAGCCAAGTCATGATCCGTGAAAATTGAGTCATGTGCAATTACTCATTATCTATGTTATTTCTGTATTTAATACAGGGTTCTGATTGTAATTGTAAAACTTATATTGGGTGCTGGTTTATTTTCCACTTATCAATGCATTACTAATATTTATGAATAGTTACATAGTGGTAGGCTCATCTGTGTGAAATTTGTGACTTTAAGTGTTATATTTGTTATAAAGTAGCATTTTCTTGTGTATGCATGGATTAACAATAAAATACATGGACTTTCAAATATTTTGCTGGTTTATTTATCACTCATCAAATGCATTATTGATTATGTAAAAAAGTAGGTTCAATCGCTCACCATCATGAAATTTGTGTCTTGAAGTGTTATTTTGTATAGAGTAACCTTTTTTTGTGTATATTAACAATAAAGTACATGGACTTTCAAATATTTTCCCTTTTTTGAAGTTACGCTAAATCAAACAATTATCATATTGACATGCAGAAAATAGACAAAATGTATGCTGCTTTTACTGGCCAAACTCTTGAGAAAGTGCAGCAGTACACTGAGAGGGATCGCTTCTTCTCTTCAGCTGAGGTATGCTAAACCAAAACTACTTTTTTACATATGCGATGCTTGTAGCTTTATTCATAAGCATTTCTGCAAATGAAATATCTTTGCAGGCATTAGAGTTCGGCCTCATTGATGGAGTTCTCGAAACAGAGTATTGAAATCCCAACTAAAAGCCATGCATCAATCAGGTGATGGTTGACAAACTACACCTACTTTGGAACTGGAGAATCAGTTTTAACATAGGCTGCTGAATCACAAGAACTGGCACCAGTTGGGTGTGGAAAACGCTGATCAACACTACTTAGCTGTAGTCCAAAATTGAGGTTGGTCATGTGCCCAATTAGGCAGCTGGAGGACTACAAAATTATCCATGCCGTGAGATCTTTTGCAGCGACTCACCTGCTATACGCAACCTTATCATATTTGTGAAAACAATACTGAAGCTGGGGGTTTACAAAATGTTGTATTTTATTGAGTCCAACAGTACATAATTTTATCAGTAAACTATCTTCATAATATCAAAATACTAATAAACTATCTTCATAACTTTATCAGTAACTTTATCATTATATTGAAGGAAAGACTGGGAATTTTGCATCTACCTTGTGTTGTCAACATCAGGCTTCTATGAGGATTAGGCTCCTCAATAACGATAACTGATACTAATTTTTTGACTGAAAGTTGCAGGATGGTTTTTTGTGGGACAGCCTCAGTGGTCATCATTGGCCTTTAGTAATAGAGGGGTTTCAAGTTGTTTTTAAAAATGTGTGGTATCCAATATGCTAGAGGGGATATCTTCATTGTACTGTTCATCATTAGTTTGTATGGAAATTATAAATAATGTTCGCTTAAAGGTGTTAAGCATGAGTTTTTTTATTGACTAAGCTGTCTCTTTTTAGTTTTACAACTTAGACGACTCTTATTTGCTTGTTACTGTTATCTTTACATATATGGGTAATCGATTTTACCTACGTGTCGTTGTAGTTGATCCTTCCCTTTTTTTTAAACCTTAGGGTCTTTTTGAGTTTTCACTGAGTCTGATCTGTCTCATTAATTTTTTGCTTGTATGTATTTTTTTTTTTGACTCTTTTTTCTTCTTCTTACACACAGTAAGACTCGAGGAATTTACCATTGATTGGTGGTAGCGGTTGAAGTCCTTTTAATTGCAACAAATCTAAAATCTATGTTGATTCTCCATTCAGCGAACGACTATGATGGTACTGTGGGATGGAATTTTTTAGGAGGTGCATGGAGTATAGTGTTGTGCATTTGGCACTTTTTATACCTCTATGTAATCTAGGAAGTGTATCTGTACTTTTATCATCGGATCCACTTGATGTGTGCCTACATCTCCAGAGTGTACCTTCTGCATCAACGACTTTTGACTATGAGAGACATTGGAGGTAGGACATGTTTTTGGACAAGATTTAGCATAAGACACCACCCTTGAAGGCAAAGGAGCGAACTTGTTGTTTCTACTCTATTTTTTTTTCTTCCGTCTTAGGTTGTACTTCTTTCTCGAAGAAGTTGACATATATCTTCCTTTAGTTTGTCGATTTGGGGGTGATCGGACGATTGGACAATCGATAGGACTTTCGATGGTCGGTTGGTAGATCGATTGATTGTTGATTGATTCACTAAGTAATTTTCATTCTTTGTTATTTTTGTAAGAAGATGTTACTCTTTTATCAATACCTCTAACTTACCTTCTGGGCACAAAGTTAGGTTCATAGTTTACTTTGCGAATGCATCGACCTGACTATTATTTCCCTTCGACACATGGTTGACATGTATGGCATGAAATGAATTCATTAGTGACATGGTTTTTTCATGGTAGAGGAAGAATTCTTCTTTCCTTATGGCATAAACATCGTTGATTTGCCTGATGACAAGTTGGGAGTTATCGTAGACTTATTCATCTCCATGGTGATCTCTAGTCTGATGATCAACACTTGATACTTGGCTTGATTGTTTGTTTTTTCTTCAAGCAAGGTATATGAAAAGTGCAGGATATATCCATTTGACCTGACAAAAATGATACAAGCTTCTGTTCTTGTGGTGGGTCCATCGCTCCATTTGGTGTGACAAGTCCCATCATAATATAACGCCCATGAATGTTCTTTGGTAGTTGGTCATCGATTGGTCAGATGTTGATTGGTCCATTGTCCATCGATAGGTTGTCCATCGTCATTTCCTTGATCAATTTTCTGTTCATTGGTTTTTTGTCGATTGGTTTGTGTTGATCGATGCTTCCTTGATCGGCCAATTGTTCATCAACCTTTTGTTGATTAGCTAGTTGTCCATTAGCTTTTTGTCGATCAATCAGTTGTCAATTGGCATTTCCTTGATCGACAGTGGTGAAGATTGCCTCATTCGATAGTGCTGTTGCAAGAGGAGAGTTGGGTGGTACAAGATGTACCGGTAGGAAGTCGACTAGTCTCTGATCCTTGATCGCCTTTTGAGGTATTTAGGTGATGTTAAACTCCATTAGCTAGAGTGTGCACTTTCTAATCCTGCTTGAGTGTCATTCAGCTCATCAAGTACTTGAGAGGGTCAACCCCTGATGTGAGTTGCACTAAGTAGGTGAGCATGTGCGGTCGTAGCTTGTTTGTTGCAAATACTAGTGTTAAGCACATATTTTCGATGGGAGAGTAGTTGAGCTTGGCACCTATTGAATGACAACTGAGATAGTACAAGGCTTGTTCCTTTCCTTCGTCATTGAATTGTGTTAGTAAAGCCCCCAAGGAATTGTCCAGTGTAGTTGTGTATAGTATGAGCGATCGGCCTTGCAAGAGTACCCTAAGAGCTATCTCTTGCTCTGCTCGAATGCATTTTGGCATTGTTCATCCCACTTGAAAGGGATCCCTTTTTTTGTAAGGTGAGCGATTACTTCATACTTACTAGAGAGGTTAGTTATGAAGCGACGAATATAGGCTAGCTTTCCCTTAAGAGACCTCAAATGTTTTAAAGTGGTTGACGTTGGCATATCTTGAATGGCCTTAATCTTTGCTGGATCAATCTCAATGCCTCAGTGTTGTACTATAAAGCCCAAGAACTTGTTACTAGATACCTTGAATGCACATTTGAGGGGATTTATCTTTAAGTTGTACTTTCTCAACCTCTTGAAGACTATCTCCAAGTCACGTAGTTGATTGCTTATGTTCTTCGTTTTCCACCACTAGATCGTCCACATAGTAGTTGATTGCTCATGTGCTTTGTTTTCATCACAAGATCGCCCACATAGCATTCCACTTTGTTGTGTAAGAGGTCACCGAAGATTTGTGTCATGGCATATTGGTAAGTTGCTTCGGCATTCTTCAAACCAAAAGCATGACGTGGTAGTAATACATCCCCTTTGGCGTTCGGAAGGAGGTGTGCACTTTGTTTTCTTCAGCCATCAATATTTGGTTGTAGTTGGAATATCCATTTATAAAGGAAAATACTTTGTATTTGGTAGTGGCGTCAATCATCTGCTCTGTAAGGGGCAAAGGAAAATCATCCTTGGGACATGCTTTATTAAGGTTCTGGAAATCGATGTAGACCTGTGTTTGTTCGTTCTTTTTCTTAATTGGGACTACATTGGATAGCCACTACGTATAGGTGATTGGCTCAATGAAGTTGATACCCTTCAATCTTGAGATTTCTGCCACGACCCTATCATGTACTTGTGGATTCATTGGACGTGGCCCTTGCTTCATCGACTTGTAGGAGGGATCTATGGAGAGGAGATGTTGGACGACTATCCTAGGCAACTCCATCTTCTCCTTATTAGTCCAGCCAAAGCAATCTTGGTTTCGCCTGAGGACCTCTATGTACACATCTTACTCGATTGGAGAGAGTAGTGCGCTTATGTAGATGGGCTTGGGCTCTTCTTCTGTGCCAAGGTTGACTTCATGGAGTTTGTTTACCGTGACTTCTCTACCTTCTTCCACATCAAAGAGACCATCTTTGGATTCCTTGCTTTCCTTTGCACATTCCTAGGAGACATCTACCTCCTTGATTGTTTATCGATCGATTGGACGTCGATTTGTCAAATGTCGATCGGTTTGTCGTCGATCAATTAGTTGTTGATTAGTTTGTGAACAATTGATTTGTCATCGATCGATTAGTCAGCGATTGATCATTCATTGATCGATCATTCATCAATTAGTTGATTAGCAATTGGTTTGTCATCGTTGATCGATAGGTTGTCAACATAGGAGAGGCTTGGACCATCATAACCTCTTCATATCTTAGTCCACGCTTGTCACCACGCTTGTGGTGCGATATCTTAGTCCATGCTTGTGGTGGACGCTCGCTCTTGAGAATGTCTTTGGGTACCATGCTTGCTTGTTTGGGTGTACGCTTTGTAGAGCCGATTTCTCCTTGCAAGCTCGGTGGTGTGGGGATCATAGTAGTCCTTTTCTATTTCAACTTGTCGATTGTCATCTTGCCATCTATGCGGTAGTGGTTGTGCTTGCATTTAGTTTTTGCTTGGCCTTGTAGAACTTGATCATCTTTGATTCTTTTTGGAAGGAGGTACCATAAAGGTCTTGAGGCGATGCAGTGCAACTATCTCCTTTCGTTGGAATGGCGATTGGATATTGGTGGGAAGCTTGGTTGTGAGACATGTAAGGTGTCCTAGTTGTGCTTGTACCCATGGGGAGCCAACATGATAATGCTCTCGCTGTTGGATGCTGGTAGTGTTCAGCTTTTTGAATCTTCTTGCCTACTTGGCGGCCTCAACTTGTAGGTTGGGTTTGTCTCGTTGGAGTTGGATGAATTGAGGAAATATAAAGGCTTGTCCGGTAGTTACAACTTTACTCTTGACTTTTAACTTCAGAGTCTGACATATCATCTCCTTGTCACTGTCCTTCTCTGGTTCCTCAAATGATGGTGCTACTGCAATATCGTAGTACCTTAAGTCATGCATATAGGTGTCAAAGCAAGTGATAGGCTCCCTCTCCTTGAAGATGCAATGCTCTTTTTCATCTTGAATGTACATCAAGCATTGGTGAAGGATTGAAGACACCACTTAGTGCTTGTCCAGCCAAGGTCTTCCCAGTAGAACACGATATGTTGATGTCTATCACATAAAAGTGAGTTATTATCTCAAAGCTATCCATGGTAACCTAGAGTGTCACTGTTTCAAGGGGGACTTGGGTGTGTTGATCGAACCTTGTGATGATGACATTGATTGACTGGATTTGGCTTTCCACTATACACATCTAGTTGAACGTGCTTTTGGTGAAGTTGATCATCGAACTAGGATCTATAGGGATTCTCCTGACCACTTGGTTCTCGATCACTTGTTGCAATATTATGAACAGTTATGTTCCATGTAGTTTAGCAGCAACATGTCTTTATGCATGAATGTCACTTTGATGGTCGGCATCTCCTTATTGTTTAAGGTCAAGTGTGTCTTATACACCTTAAGCTATTTGCTTGTTATGGACAATGCTTTCAATGTCCTCCTCGAATAGTACTACATTCGAGAGAGCCATGTCAGTTATGTTCCACAACCTCTTCGTTTGCTGATTAGTCGCTTGTTGCTCAATCTGTCATCGATCGGTCCCATGTCGATGGTCTATTGTTGATTGTTCGAATCCCTTGTCTTGGGTCTCTATCTTGGAAAGCTCTTCCTTTTCAAAGATGAAGAGGGCATTTGCAAGGATGAGGTCACCCATGGCATATTCTTCTACCTTGGGCTCTTGCTTTGGCTCTGACATGGACTTTGGTTTTCATTCTAATGTCTTCTTTGGCCTATTTGGCATTGAGTAGATGTCTTCTTCCAAGGAGCATTCATTGCTTTCATTGTCAGAGAAAAGGGTTAGGATGTTGACCGTATTGACTATCATGTAGCTGGAGAACTTGATCGGCTTCCCCTGAGGCTTTAGTGGTGCTTGTTCAGCTGTTGTCAAGTAAGACTTAGTTGGATTTTCATGAGGCTTTGATGGTGTTCGTTTAGTCGATGCCTTGTTGTTGGAAGACTTGATGGGCTTTACATGAGGCTACTGTGGCTCTCATTCGATCGATGTCATGTCATTGGAGGACTTGATGGACTTTGCATGAGGCTATGGTGGCTCTCGTATGGTTGATATCATGTTAGAGGACTTGGCTGGCTTTTCATGACGCTTTGGTGGCTCTTGTCTAGCCATTGTCAAGTAGTTTGAGGACTTGATTGACTTCTGAAGAGACTTTGGCGGCGCTCGTTCGGTCGATATCATGCTAAAGGACTTGGTTGCCTTTTTATGAGGTTTTGGTGGCTCTTATTTGGTCAATTCTCTAACTCCAAGCTCACTTTCTCGAAATCATCATTTCTATGATATCTTTGAAGACCTAGCAATCCTCCACGATGTGACCCAACATGCGATGATACTTGTAGTAGTCAGGCTTGTGGGTTTGTTCTTCATCCTTTGGGCACTTCGGCACGGGAAGGATGACCTTTTCTTCTTTTATCATCCAACCAAATATCTTCTTGGTCTCCTCTTTCTTGAAGGAGTAAGGCTTTTGCCACCTCTCTTCTGTGGATATCCTGTTTCGAGGCATGAGCTGAGTGACCACCTGTTCGTCACCCATCGTAGTAGTGGTTTTCTTGGTAGAGTAAGCGATATGTGATCCACGTGACTCGCTTCTATCCCTATAAGTTTGCACAGGGCTAAGCTTGTTACCCTTGTACAAGTTGTTTGAGTTTGACTCCAGGAATAGTTCTACACCCCTCGCCTTCATTGTCAACTACCTGAAAGTAGGGATGGTCTCCTCTGCCATGTGATAGGTGATCTCTAGTAGCATTTTCTTTATGCATAAGAGGATAACTTGCTATGGCTTCAATTCTTGGTTGCAATGCATACTTTTGTTATGCAACCTCAGTATGTAGTTTGTCACATGCTCTCTAAGCTCTTGTTTGATTGTGTACAATTCATCAAGGATGACTTTCTTGATGATGTTGAAGAAGCACTACATGAATGATGCCTATAGATGTGTCCAATTGGATATGAATTTGGGTTGAAGGGCGCTATGCCATTCGAATGCTAGTTTGGACAATGATAGGATGAAAAATCGGCATAAGAATACTCCCTGGTTTGCTAAGTCTCCACATCGTGCCATGAAGTGTGCCAAGTGTTGCTTAGGGGACCTAGTACCATTGAATATTTTGAGCTTTAGCATAGTGTATCCAGAGATAGTTTGACTTAGAGATACTTTGATGGATACGGAATTGAGTAAGGGTTCACCAAATCCAATGGCTTTTCAGAGGATTCATGCCACATGGTCATTTGCACATTCATTGCTTGATGCAACAATGCTTGGTCGACTTTCCGTTGCTCTTCTCTATCAAGGCTCTTGGTTAACTTGTCCTGGAATTGCTTGTTCAATGCCTCCATAATGGCCTTCATAGTTACAATGGTTCCATTTAAATTCTCTTCACTGGCCATGTTTACTGTGTGGACTGAGAATCCCAATGTAGAGTCTAGGGTTGTTAAGATTTCTTTATTTCATGACCTTGTCCAAACTTGAGTAGAGAACATTGTTGTGAGGTTGGGGTAGTTAGGATCTCTTTGTCCTTAGTCCTTGGTCGATCTTGTTGAGGTGAATTTTTGGAAGGAAGGGTATCTTTGGCCTCGTTGCTTTTTCTTGAGGAGAGTAGTTGTTGGGCTTTCTGATTGAGGCAGGTGTTAGTGCCTTCTCGTTGGCCAAACAGGCAAGCTCCTCCTCGTCCTCTGGTAGAGTTGCATAAGACTTCCAACCAGTCATATTGCATTGTCAAACGTTGTTGGAGGGACATGTAGGAGTTAATGTCATTGTTATTCTTCCTACATTATTCCATGCCGAATATCTTTGGATGGCCCCTTGGTCTTGTCGACACCATACATTGTCATACAAGACAGGTCTCCTTGGCTTTCTCCTTTGTTAGGAAGCCTCGATTGCGATGTTGTTGTAGAGAGATTGTCACCCCTATGATGTGAATTTTAATATCCAATAATAAATATCACTAGTGCATGGCGTACTATGTAATACGTGTATAAGTATTGATTGATCCCATAGAGACTTGTGACTTTTAAAACTTCAACTATGAAAGGCGAATTAGAAAATTAAGAGAGATGGTTATGGATTATATCTAAAGTGAATTATGAAGAATAGATCATCAAGAGAATATTAATAGTAAAATGCAAATTTAGGATTTTTATTCATTAAATCGTAGTAGATAATGCAGATATCTAATTCATTTTGTCTTGTGTAACAAGTTCTTACTATTAATGATTATTAGTAAACAAGAATAGTGCATGAAGACAAAATATCTATTATGCAATATCAATATCTAATATGTCAATAACGAGAATAAGTCATAAAGAAATATGATTTTATGATGATCTATCAATATGCATGATAGCATAATATACTGTAACATTTGTGCCCAGAATGGCTCAACCTCGGTTTGGACTCGTGTACTAGCACCACAAAATGGGACCGTGTATTGGTATCATAGATTGGCAGACCGGTTATCCAAAGTAATGTAAATCATGTATTTGTAATCTGGATGATTTGATGAATTAATAATGATCTATGTTGCAGTCCATCTATTACATCAGTGTTTATCTCTAGTATTTCCCCACTGTGTGGTGTTTTGGTATTTTATAATCCATGTGTGTATGTAGGACCAAAACCAGAGTAAAAACCAGAAGAAGCACAATGTAGCACAGTCAGCACTACTATTTACTGTACTCACCATACCTCCGTAGCTTTCCGCCATACCTCAATGCTGCACCGCCGAGATCCTCGACGACTATTGATGGTGAGCGGCAACAGAAATAAAAGGAGGAGGGGCAGAGGTGAGGACATTGGGGGTGGAACTAGAGAAAAGAAAGAAGGAAAGAGAGGGAGAGGATCGAGAGAGAAGAGAGGTGGTCGTCGAAGGGAAGGGAGCTCACAGGAGGTCGAAAGGGTTCGATGGATGCCAGAGAGAGTGGAGAGATAACCGGAGGGGAAGAAAGGTCGCCAGAATTCGCTTTTGGTTACGCATCCCACCTCTGATATTTTTCCCTATTTCAGCCCAAATCTTTGAAGAATAATGCAATTTTAGTTTGAATCCATAGAAAATGAATAGCGTAGCCTAGATTCGAGGATTTGTATGATTCCATGAATTTTTCTAGGAATTATCAGTTGATTTTGATGGATTTTCATTAGATGAGCTACAGTTGTCTCTAATGGGTTTGTCGACTTTTGATTTTAATATCTCAAGTTATACTCAATGTTTTTCAATGAAACTTGTCTCAAATGTTAGTGGACTTGGAATGCTTCGATTTGAGTATTTTTGTCAGATTTGTAGAGCACCAAAATGAGTCCACCTAGGGCTCCCATTTCGGTGATCTGGTTTTAGGGCAGGCGATTGTTTTTTTGAAATTCTCCTGGTTCAGGATACCGATTGAATTTAGTATACCAGATTAGGGGATTTTGGCGTACCGACCTAGTTTGGTATGTCGAATCAGGTCCTTGAGTCAATTAGCACAAATTTTAAAGTCAAGTTTTAAGTGGTTAAAATATGAGAATTTGACAAGCTTATTTTTAGTGGAAATCCTTGTGTTTTAAATTGTGATTTCTGGAAAATTATTTTTTTAATGGAAAATATTTCAAGATAATTTGAAAAGAAACTTGCACATTTAAAAAGGATTTCTGTGGTTTTTTTCGGATCCATGTAGCGATAGGGCAGTGATCGATAGAGTATGAGGCCCTAGTGAGATCGGTTACTAGTTTGAAAGCATGGTTGCTAAGATTAGGGTTTGGGTGAAAGAGATAGGATTATCCTATGAGATGGTGTTGGCTAGGCCTAGGAATGGAAACCTGGGTGTTTGGATACCAATGGGGCATTGGAAAAACACATCATTGTACTTGTGAGAAAGACAATGTGATAAAGTGAGCCCTGTTGGCTAGGGCGATCGTACCCCCACACAAAGGTTCACCGCGACAGTGCAGTAGAGTAGGGGTTGGTGCCTCACCTACTATTTGTGGTTAGGTCACCTTTGGACAAGGTGGCACTATTGGCTTTTTGACTTGATCTGTGTGTGTTTTAAGCTAGAATTCAGCTAAAGTTTTGCTTGTGGTTTAGCTAGATCGTAGCTATGACAAGTTTGTGATTTAGGCTAGTTTCCAGCCAGGATTTGATTATGTTTTGATCTATACAATGACTTGTGTTTTGGACTAAAATCTAGTTGAAAACTTGTTTCTCCAGAATGTATAAAAGTGGTTTCAAAGTTGTATGGAATTTTAGGAAGAAAATAAGATTCAAAAAGACATGATTTAAAAGAGAATTCCAGGAAAAATCCATGAATGAATTTTATGGCTTCTATTCTGGTTTTTAGAACCGAGATTGTAGTTTTCTTGTGTTTTTTGTGGTTGGCGCATACTAGGTGACTTCGAGATCACTCACGTGTTTTATTTGATGTTTTGTTTTCAAGTGTCGCTTAAAGAGTGCAGTCTAATTCTGTTGCACGTAGATTGGAGTCACTAGCCACACACAAGCTCTGGGTAGTTAAATAGAGTTTTCTTTTTGATTCATTAGTTAGTTTTCTCGATTAATCATTGCTTGCTTTTCATCATATTTCAAGCCACCTTGGTGCTCTAGTGTGGTGCACTCCAGAAAATTTGAATCAGACTGTTGTCTGATTTTAGATTCTGGTCCAGATGTAGGAGATGTAATGCGATTTATCTTAACCAGATTGATTAATTAGATGGTAAAAAGCTGAAATATGATGGAAAGCAAGCATTGAAAGTCTTTATATCATTTATCTTAAATCATGCAAGATCATGGGTTAAGGGCTGAAAATATTGCATTGTAGATTCTAAAGAGCGTGCAATGAGCTAATGAACTTAACAATCATATGCAAATGGTGAACATATAAAGAGTATATTTGCACCTCATTTCATAGCAAGTATTTGCATAAATCATGATTCCTTAAATAAAAACAGAGATGAAAACAACTTATAGAGATTATATGATGCAGATTTTAACATACAGAATTTAACATACAAAGTATCTTATACGTGGAGCAATCATCTCATCATAAAACAACATGAAAACAACTTACTAATAGATCATCTATCAAGTTTTTTTTACATGCTTTTATACAGTGTAATATCTAGAGCTTAAATAAAAGGATAAGTGAAAGACTAGGTAGGGATCTTACCTTGCTTGTGGTGTTTCCCCCTTGAAGGCTCAAGATGACACTTCCTTGTAGCTTTGGATGGGCTGAGAATGCTCTAGAATGTAAGGGTATCTCCAAGAAACGAGAGTGGGTTGCTGGGAGTAAGTGAATGGCTTAACCAAGAGTGCTAAATGGTTGCCAATGGAGGTCTTTTTATAGAGTTCCACAAGGGTAACTCCCATGGGATGCAGACAGCCTCGTAAACGAAGAGCCTGGCATAGATTCGCATGGAATATCCGCTGGTGAGAGTTACAAGCACGGGAGATGGAAAGCCAGTAGCCAGCACCCTAAAAAGTGGCTGTGCGCCACCCTGCCTGGTGCTCCAGTCAAGTGCTCCACATTGGTGCTCTCCACTAGCTATCTGAATTGCCAATTGGGCGGCTTGCTATGGGCTTGTGGTCGGTTTATGTAATGATCTCTGGCTAGTTAAAAGGTTGAGGAGGATTCAAAAGTGGTTGAGCTTGCCACATCCAAAGCAACATCTGGAGAGTTTACCTATGAGCCACCTCAAAAGCGGGGTGTCTACAGATGCCCTTCCCTGTGCGAGGTCGAGGGACGGAGGGAACCGAGATCGATGCTCAGGGTTGACAAGATACCCCCATTTTGAGGTTGCAAAGGAACAGTGTTTGCTGTAGGCACTTTGTCACTTATCCGGTGGATGCACCGAAAGTCATGACTTGTTACCAAATGAAAATGCAAAATGTGTGCGACTGTTGATCTAAATGCTGGAAATGTGATGCCAATGCAAAGAAAATAAATGCAAGAGCCGATCTTGAGAGTAAAATGCAAAGCTGATGCTAACATTGTAAACACGAGAATGGGTGCCTGCAAGTGGATGCAATGCTGATGCCAATGCTGAAGTAACAAGGCAAAAAACAAAGAAATCCAGCACACAGAGGGAACCACTGGCAGGAAAATGATAAGTTGTCGGACTCATCAGCCGGATTTTTCGAGGGTATCAACCTGAGGAGGTGGGATATGACAAGTCATCTAAGTCTCGTCGACCCGGTCGCCAGACAGCATGACGGTTGTCAACCGAGTAGTTGGGGATACCAGCCCAAAGAAAAGGGGCGTGACAAACATACCATTTGTTAAACAAGAAAGAGAACCCTGTCCGCACGGACCTAGGGTAAGTAAAGGGATTTCGCGCCCGTGAAAACCCAAAAGAAAAGGATAGAATAGGACCTTGACGGCCTGGTCAAAAGGTCAAACAGCTGGATTTCGCGCCTGCGAAAATCCAAGAAAAAGGAAAAGGACCTTGACCGCCTGGTCAAAAGGTCAAACAACTGGATTTCGTGCCCGCGAAAATCCAAGGAAAAGGAAAAAGACCTTGATCACCTGGTCAAAAGGTCAAACAACTGGATTTCACGCCTACGAAAATCCAAGGAAAGGAATATGACCTTGACCGCTCGGTCAAAAGCCAAGGAAAAGGATCTTGCGCCCGCAAAAATCCAAAAAGAAAGGGATAAAGACCTTGACCGCTCGGTCAAAAGGTCAACAGGCTGGATTTCGCGTCCGCAAAAATCCAAGGAAGAGGATATGACCGTGACCGCCTGGTCAAAAGGTCAAATAGTTGGATTTCGCGCCCGCGAAGATCCAAGGAAAAGGATATGACCTTGACCACCCGATCAAAAGGTCAAGGAAAACGATCTCGTGCCCGCGAAAATCCAAAAAGAAAGGGATAAGGACCTTGACCGCCCGGTCAAAATGTCAACAGGTTGGATTTCGCGCCTACGAAAATCCAAGGAAGAGGATATGACCTTGACCGCCCGGTCAAAAGATCGAACAGTTGGATTTCGCGCCCGCGAAGATCCAAGGTGTGACCATGCCGACCCGGAGGAGGGGGGAGGAGATCACAGCCATGCCAAGATGGTGAAGGCGGAAGGACAGGATAAAAGGAAAAGAAAAGGGAGTCGCCACCTAGTCTTTTAAGGGAAAGACGAGGAAAAAAAGGTTGAACACATGGGATGCTGATGGGAAGGCTGGATGTCTGCTAATCAGAGGATGGGTAAGGATTCCTATTACGCACGAGGATGGTGTTAGGCACCCTCGTACGTCCGAGAAACTCGGTCTTTCTAGTCTAATTGCTTGCTAAAGGTTAGATGAATGTTTGCTAAACCTGGATTATGCTCTAATCATGCTAATATGAATGCCATGGCAAGACTAAATGCAAAGATCGAGATGCATGCTCATGAATTGG
>JAMKQA010008748.1:0-51242 GCA_024699735.1 Posidonia australis | reverse complement strand
TTGCACAGAGAGCACTAGGGATAAAGGCGTGCTTTCCCGTAGCAACATTCTCATCAAAGAGCTTCATTAGTTTGTCATAGAACTTGAGCCCTTTATACCTAAACTTCTCGCATTTCGATTCTCTTTGCAAACGTCAACATACGTAACCAAATTATAACCAAATAAGTTATATCTGGAGTACTCACAATCTTGAAATTGATATCAGGAGTTATAACCAAATTATTTCCAAGTATAAAATTACATGGTTGTGTGTGTAGAAGAGTACTCACAATCTTGAATTGCTCCCACCAATGATCGTCTGCTCCCTCCCAAGTTTGTGTGTTTCAGGTTCCAACCAATTCAAGTTTGCAATGATATTGTTTTCCAAAGTTACCAATCAGTGCATAGCCTCTCAAACTTGTTCTTGAGTTGCGAACAGGTTTGTTTTATTCCTCGAAACTCAAAAAAGCTTCTTCTCTAATTTTTCATAATCAATTGCAGTCAAGTGGGAACCCAGCTTGTGTCCTTCAAGGTGTAAGTCAATGCAAATATGGAGGAAATTCTCAACTAGGTCATCATCCCACTCAGCCTTGTGTGTCTGTCGTACTTCAGGCATTTTAATTGAACCTCCAACAACACCTAACCTACTCCTTGAACTTCCAACTTGATGACTTACTGCACTTGCCCGACCACCAGGAGGTGTAGAGGTAGTACTCGTCTGATAGTTGGTGTTCACTTCATCTCTTCTGGCATCAAACATTTGGTCACTTGGTGAGCTTAACATGTGTGCAAGGTCCATGTTGCTATCCATTTGTTTCCCAAATCCTGAAATTAATATATGTTCCAAATAAAATAGCGATCAAGGTAAATAGTTTACATACAATCCAAATGAAGAAAACCAACACCTGGCTCTGGACATTATCAATGGAAATTAGCAAGTTTAGAAGATATGAAAAATAGATCAACACAATTCCTAAAAAAAAAACTTCCTATTTCCTGATTTTGGATCATCACCACCTGCTAGAGTCGCTGCAACTGTTCCCTTTTACACAATTAAGTTGCCTCAACTAATCAACTCTTATCTAATCCAATTGTTATTACCTTTGTTTTGTTTTTTTATCTAATGAGAACTTTTAAAATTTGCACAGATATTATAGAGTTTGTTACTTCTCCAAACAATCCTGATGGGAAGTTTGTTACTTGGAATCAGCATGAGATCAACATGAAGAAAAAACATGAGATCACCATAATAAAGTATAACATGAGATCCAAGGAGGACACAATGAGATCAGCATAAAAATCCCTACCACTTTAATAATACATGAGTGTATGACATCGTTAGCTCTTCTTCTTTTGATAATACAATACTAAAGAAAACTGATATGAAGAACTTCAGACTTGCATTTACATTGTGCCTTATCGCTCTATTTTTAAACTAAAAGTTACCATTTCTCAATAATCTATTGGGATCAGATTTCTATAGATCTAATATCAAATTGAGTGAAAGAAGATTTGAACAGAAAGAATTCCTGACTTAAAAAATCCAATACAGTCAGGAAGCTATTTTTAAATTTTATTTCTATCATTAAATTTCTTCATAACATATATCCTTCTTTCTTGTAATATTTGTAGACACTCCGATTTTGCAGTCTCTTGACAACAGGCTCGTTTGGAAGATGCTCTGGTTACAACCATCACCCCTAAACCCTAACTCCATACCCTCAGGCCTACACAAGCCCACTCTAACCTAATCAAAGTAAAAACCAATAATCAAGAATCAAAACCAAATAAAATTCATTTAAAACATTAAAAACCCTAATTAAAACCAAAATTAAACAAAATCCACTTAAAATCCTAATTAATTAAGTAAAACCCTAATTAAAACCAAAATTAAACAAAATCCACTTAAAATCCAAATTAATCAAGTGAAAACCCTAATTAAAGTCAAAATCAAATAAAATCCATTCAAACCACTTTAATCCATTTAAATTCAAGGGAAAAAAAAATCTAAATTAAACTCAAAACCCAAAAAAACCCTAAAGTCACTTAATTAAGTTAAAAACCCTAATTTAAACCCAAAACTTTAATTAAAATCCAAAAAACCCTAATTTAAACCCAAAGCTTTAATTAAAATCCAAAAAACCCAAATTAAACTATCAACTTTAATTAAAATCCAAAAAACCCTAATTTAAACCCAAAGTTTTAATTAAAATCAAAAAAACCCTAATTAAACTAAAAACCATGATTAAAACCTAAAAACCCAAAATTAAAACTCAAAATTCTAATTAAAACCCAAAAACCCTAGTTAAACTAAAAAACTCTTAATTAAAACCCAAAAACCCTAATTTAAACTAAAAAACTCTAATTAAAATCCAAAACCCTAAAAAACCCCTAAAATAATTAAAATCCTGAAAATCCTAATTTAAAATCAATTAATTAAATCACAAAAAATCCTAAATTAATTAAATCACAAAAAACCCTAAATTAATTAAATCACAAAAACCCTAAAATGATTAAAATCCTAAAAACCCTAAATCACTTAATTAAACCCAAAAGACCCTAACTTAAAATCACATAATTAAACTCAAACCCCTAAAAACCCTAATTTAAAAACAATTAAACTTTAAAATCACAAAATCAAAATTTAATTAAAATCACCAAAACAAATAATTAAAAAACTTAAGACAAAAACCAAAACCCTAAAGCAAAACCAAAAAAAAAAAAAAACCAAAAGCCCAACTATCATGCCCACTCACAGTCCAATACACCCATTCATGTTTTTAATCAAAAACTTAGTTGCTGGGAAAAATAATTCCGACGAGCAGTTCCTCCTTCTTCCCCAACTGCACCCACTCCTCTTCCCCACGTAGCCCCAACTGAACCCACGATCTAACTGCTCCTTCCACCCCTTAAAAACCCTGAGAAACTACCAAGAGAGGAACGGAAGGGAAGGATAGAGAGGAGATGAACGGAGGAACCGCCGGAGAGATCCCCCAGGCTGGGCACGGTCACAGAAACTGGCAACTCCGCTGGAGATACCAGATTCCGGCTTTTAGGTTAATCTTTTGCTTGCTTCTTGAGGCTTTGGTTTCATATATTTGTTTGTTTGCCTTGCTTGTGATTGTTTGCTTACTTAGTGTGCTTTCCGCACTTTCTTTCACACATTTGCTCTGTCACTGCACACACATGCTATATATCTTGCCTTTTGATGTGATGGATGTTTTCTTTTCACAATCATGATACCACGACACTTGCACATGCCATGATCATGTCTTTTGCTTGTTGTTTGCTTGCTTGCTTGCCTTACTTGTGTGTTTTCTTCTCCTTTCGCACTTGACATGCCTAGAAGAGTAAAGACATGTTTGTTTCCCCCTTCTGGTTAAAATAAAACACACAAACTCAGAGAACAATTAATAAGGCAAAACTAGGGACCAATTTGAACTCTTCCCCCTTGGTTAATAAAATGCAAGTAAATGACACAAAAACATACATGCATGGTTTATTCATATAGGTGCATGCATTCTTCTCCCCTGAGTCCACCTACAGTTGGCGAAGGATAATTCTGGTAACCTGTTCTATGGCTTTGGAGTGGGACGTGTTGCTAGTTTGTCCCCCTTGTCTGGGGTCATGTCGATGTTAGTAGAGGGTATAGCTCCATACTACTGCAAGAGATGAGGCCACCAACGCACCACCCGTTCACTGCTTGTGCCTTGGCCAGGATTTAGAGCGGAGACTTTACTTTCTTGCCTTGAGTTGGAGACCCACATACTCCTGAGAGAGTCTGAAGTAGACAGCTTACTACGACGCATATAGATGGTGAGAGAGCGCATAATAGTTGCATCCATATGCATGTGCATTCATTCCACCATAATAGCATTGCATCTATGTCTTGTTCTACTCGCATCAGGTTTCTCTGATGCCTGTTTGTTTCTTCCAGGTTAGCCAGCGAGTTCCTCTGTCAGATCTCGAGAGTCCCCGTTTTTTGTTTTCCCTTTGGTGAAGATCTCGCCCATCCTTTTCTGAGTTATTCGTCGCTATCGACGATAGCTCGTTGTAGGACCCGTCCTTGGCCTTATCGCCGCAGTCCGATTCTTACTCGCACTCATTCCACCATGGCCCAGTGTCTTGGTGAACCTTTGACTTCAACTGCTCCCAAGGTGACTGTCTCTACAGTCCATCCTTTGACACTGATTTCTTCTGCCACTCCTCCCGACAGTCGTTTCCTAATGGTCGGGAATTCCTTGTGCACTGGAAACTGGCAGACTCACTCCACTACAGAGTCGGTCGTCAAGGCCGTCACTGTGACAGCCACACACCTTTCGAAGACCCAGCCTTTGTCGTATGCTCTGGTTGGACTTGCTACTTTTAGCACCCCGCCACCTCCGGCGACATCTCTGATAGGATCATTCTCTACTAAACAGTCTAAAGTCCAACCACCACTTGGATCCTTTACGCCTTTTACTGTGGTTTCTGGTATTGTTACCGACGAGTCTCGTGCCCTCCACGACCAACAGCTTCTTGAGCTCGCTGAAAAGCTACAGGGAATGGGTTTCTACATCTTTCCAGCTTCTACTCCTCCTCTAGCGGTTTTAGAGGTCCCTGTGTTGCTGTCGCTTGCATATCATGCTACACCCACTGCACCACCTCTTCGGCCATCGCCCTAGCTTCTTTCAACTTCAGTGGCGACGGGACCGGCTCCGCCTGTAGCTTCCTCACTAGTCACCGCACAACATTTCTCCTATGCACCTGGTGGCCAGCTTTTAGGTTCAATAGGGCACAACAATCTCACATCTCATTCCCCAGATCCGTCTCGGAACAGCAGCTGTACCCCACTCACACTGCACCTCATGCATCTCCCCCTCCCTTCTTGCATCAGAACCAAGTTTCTACATACACCCCACAGTACTTTGCACCAACACATGGGTACGCCAACTATCGTGCACTGACACCAATAGACGCGATGGTGGATCCGGAGGAGCACCTCGGTGCGACCCATGTGGCATACGCAGGACCCGCCCCGACTGCATCACCCTCATCAGCCGCTCCAGATGCCCTGCACGTCAGGGTGGGTGATCTTGAGAAAGCAGTTCGACAAGTGCAGGGAGGGGACTACCAGTCTTATCAATTCTGGGACCTCTGCTATTTCCCTAGAGGCTACTCTTCCATCGAACTTCTAAGTCCTAGATTTCGAGAAATATAATGGTAAAGGCTGCCCTATCTCGCATCTAAGAGTGTACTATAAAGATCTCGCACAGCTCCAGGCTGACGAGAGGTTATTGATCCGTCTTTTCCAAAAGAGTCTAACCGGGCCCTCACTGAAATGGTTTACCACTCTAGATATGGCCCGGATAAAGACTTGGAACGACCTTAGTTAGGCGTTCCTGGAATTGTACTCCTTTAACTTCGACTTGGTCCCTAAGTGTGAGGACCTTGCTGCCACCAAGCAGAAGCCCTACAAATCATTTGGAGAGTATGTTGGGTGCTGGCGCACTCTTGCTTCATAAGTTCAGGATAAACACTCTGATGAGGAATCCATTGAGATGGTTATTCAGGGAGTGCAGCCAGCCACTAGGACCCTGCTTAGCATACAACCTATCACCACTTTCGCATCGCTGATTCGTGCAGGTGCTCACGTAGAAAGATCGCTGCATAGTGGCAGCTTCCCCGTGCTCACAGCATTTGCCAAACAAGCCACATCCCCTACTTCTATCCCAAGAACAAGTGGTAGCAATACTAGCATTGGCGCAAATAGTAACGCTAATAAGAGGAGGGATCCCCCCCAGAACGCCGTTGCATACGTTGGACCTCCTACAACGCCTATTGACACGGGACGCCCATCTCAGCAGCACTTTGTTTATATACCCACGCACAGAGCACCACGCACCTCTCACATCACCACTATCTTCAAGCTAGTGTATCCTGTTGCACCGGCAAGGCTAGGACCGTACAAAGGTCAGGCATGACCGCGCTGTCCAGATCACTGCTTCACGCCTCTGGTCGAGCCATTGAGCGTCGTCCTCTCGAAGGTACAGTCGCTTCTGAAGTTCTCGGAAGTCCACTCACCGCTGCACCCACTACCGGGGTGACACAAAGCAAACTTATTATGCAACTTCCTTCGCTCCGCGGGGCACGCGACGGATAGTTGCTTCGCGCTCCGGCATGCTATTCAGGACCTGATTGACAATAAGGTCATTGTCATTCACACCCAACAGATAGAGTCAGCACCAGCACAAACACAAGCATCTACTCATGTCCCTGATCCACCTAGCATTGTTAGCCAGCCTCTCCTCGAGCACGGCCGTCAAGACGCTCCAGGGACCTCTAGGATCCATGCTCTCTTTCTCACCTGGTGCAATGTTCTCACATTGGACCCTTCGGATTTGATAAATGATTTGTCTACTCCGTTCCCGCAGTCTTTGTATCACTCTTTTCTCGAGGGTTCAAGCTCCACGGTGAATATGATCCAACTCACCGCCAAACCAGAATATCCAACAATCCCCTTAGCACACCCACCATCACCTAGTGCTCCAGCAATCCTGCTAGCACACTCACCCTTACCAACCACATCAGTGACTCTACTAGCACAACCCCCTCCATTTATGGCTCCTATCACCTTGCTAGTTCATCCCATCACACAGTCTCCCCAACCTGTATCCCTACCAGTTTTACCAGATGCAAGCCTACCTTTTGTTCGGCCAAAGCTAGTCACTAGGGCACCAGTGGTTGTTAATTTGACCCAGAATACCCATCACATGCCCTATAACTATGCCGTAGAGATGTATACCGAGATCATGCGTTCGGGGTGGGTATACAGGTTCCCACCTCCTGAGTCTAAGCAAACCCAGCCTACTATAGATCCACCACAACTAGAAAGGTAGCCGGTGAAGCCTGCCACTGAGGAAGCCTTAACAAAGTCCTCCTCCACCATAGCCAAGCCTGTAGCCGACAACACTTCTCAACTTAAGAAGGTAAAGACTGATATTTCCATTTGGGACTTGATTCAGATTTCGGCCGAGCACCGAGAGGCCTTCCTCCGAGTTTTTCAGGCCACCCATGTAACCCCCACCATAGAACGTGCAACCCTAGAAACAATGGTAGGTACGATTGCCACACCACAGGTTATTTGCTTCACGTCCAAAGAATTACCTCCAACTGGGATCAATCACAACCAGCCATTGTTAGTAACCGTTCAGTTTAAGAACTGCCGCATTCCCCTTACTCTGGTCGATAATGGCGCAGGCGTAAACGTCTGCCCCTTGCGTACAATAAGCAAGCTTGGATTCAAAGCCGAGGATATTGTGCTAGCAGTAAAAGGGATGACGTCGTTCGACAACATGCACCACGATGCGTTGGGCTTGTTGGTAATCCCTCTTATCATTGATCCAGCTAAGTTTGACATGGAATTCTACATTGTGGATCTTGAACCTTCATTTAATCTCTTGCTTGGGCGTCCTTGGCTCCACAAGCATCGGGTCATCCCATCAACTCTCCATTGAATGATAAAGATCAGCTGGGGCGATAATATCGTTACCATCATGGCTGAAAACTTTAAGAAAGAGAAGATCGATGCTGTGTCAACCATGTCCTACTAGACTGTCTCCTTTGAGTCCAAGCCCTCAGATCTTCTATTCTGGGTTAATCGGTTTGAACCGGTTAATTTCATTCCCGAATTTGAACGTGGCAGCTACCCACCTGTCCGTAGTAACCCCTCCAATATGGTCGAAAATTTATGTCGTCGCTGGGGATATGAGAAGGGGACACCTCTCGGGAAGTACGATCAGGGGATCGCGGAGCCTGTTGCCATCGAGGAGCGAAGAGATCGAGAAGGACTCGTTTATGAACAGTTGTGTCAAGAAGAATGTTCTTGACACTTGCAGAGATCGAAGCCAAACCACTCTCCTGCTTGCACTAACTTTGTTAGTGCAGGCATTCTCAGTCCAGGGCAGAGTCCAAACTCGACGGAGCTAAAACGAGACATTCCGTCATGTGCAGTCGAATGCGTAAGCATCGAGGATTACTTTTCCGAAGAAGACGTAGCCATAGTTTCTGTTCCAGCCACCGCAATTACAATTCCAGCCACGGTAGTTCCAGTGCCAGCCACAATAGTTACGGATCCAGTCGCCGCAGTATCAGTTTCAGCTCCAGCCACTGCAGCATCAGTTCCAGCCACGACAGTTTCAATTCCAGCTACTGCAGTATCAGTTCCAACCACGACAGTCCTAATGCCAGCCACAGCAGTTACAGTTCCAATCACCACAGTATCAGTTCCAGCCATGACAGTTTCGGTTCCAGCCACTGCAGTAATAGTTCCAACTACCGTAGTCACAGTTCCAGTCGCCGCAGTATCAGTTCCAGCCCCAGCAGTTTCAGTTCCAGCCACCACAGTTACAATTTCAGCCACCACAGTTTCAGTTCCAGTCACCGCAGTTTCAGCTCCAGTCACTCCTTCAACAACATTAGTTCCAGCTCCTTCATCAGTCCCCACCATGATCTCAGTCACAACAGTGATCCTAAAGGCAAGCCATGAAGCCTCCATTGGACCTCATGTGACAAATCCTCTTTCCTAGAACACTCCGACGAAAGTAATGCCTGCTCAGATCCAATTGTTGGTGTGGAGCGCCGACCCCTACGCAGTACCATTGATATCCACTGTTGATGGTCCAGTGGATGCATATTACGTGGATCTCACATCTGACGAGGATGAGGGAGCAGTTGTGGAGGCACAGATGGACGAGGTGCTCCAAAGCATGGAAGTTTTGTTCCAAGAGCAGCTCGTCATCTTAGTAGAGGATACCATAGAGGAAGTGAGGCACTGAAAAGGCAAAGCAACGATGGTTGAAGCAGCCTCTCCCTCGCCACAGTAAAGTCAAGACCATTCCACTATCATGGTTCTGAAGGAAGAAGATGAAACAGTTTACTCTAGACCAGACGAGTTAATTACTCAACAGCTGGGAGGCAGGTCTAGGTGGTACTAGTAGCTCAAGCCCCACCTTAACGTGGGGGCCAAAAAAAAAGACCCTGAGCTTAGCTTAGGGAAAGGCGTAGGCGATGTCACTCTAATCAATCAGCAACAGGACAGCCGCCAATCAGCAGTACCCCTTGTAAATAGCAAAGAAAATTCTAAAAAACTAGAAAGTCCAGAAAACCAAAAAAAAATAGAAAAACCAAAAAAATCAGCAATAAGTGAAGAAGCAGCATCAGAGAATCAAGAAACATTTGACTCAAGAGAGCATACAGAGCAGGGTGACACAGAGATTGCTTGCCGCCAATACAAGAATACGAGTGTCAGTGTGACTCTCCTTCGGCACCAAGAACGCCAAGCATCAGAGAAGATTTGCACCTTCGATATAGTGGATCCTACCTTCCAAAAGGAGATGTTGTCCGAGCTCGTGGCCTATGAAGAGAAAGATGACAATGGTACACCTGGGGATGATGACGCGCTAGTAGAATTCCAACACCATGATAATGACCCAGAAGGCCCGAACCTCCATGTGGAGGAGGAGACCGAGCTCGTGAACATTAGGACAACTAACAATGTCAAAGAATTGTGCATCAGTGCTAAGCTCACCCCGAAGTTGAGGGCAGAATTCATCGCCTTCCTCAAGGAATACATAGATGTCTTTGCCTGGACTTATAGCGACATGGTAAGTCTGGATATAGAGGTAGCAGTACACAATCTGCCATTAAAGCTAGATGTCAAGCCTGTCAAGAAAAAGCTCAGAAGTTGGCGACCCCAGTGGCTGCTTAAACTTAAGGAAGAAATTATGAAGCAGCATACGGTGGACTTCCTTAAAGTCGTCCTGTACCTAGAATGGCTTGCAAACGTCGTCCCAGTCCCAAAGAAGGATGGACGGGTTCGCATGTGCATTGATTATAGTGATCACAACTGGGCGAGTCCAAAGGATGACTTCCCGCTACCTCACATTGACATCCTTGAAAACAATATAGCCAGCCATAAAATGCTATCATTTATGGATGGATTCTCAGGCTACAATCAGATCAAGATGGCAGAAGAAGATATGGAGAAGACATCATTCATCTCCCCATAGGGAATCTTCGACTGCAAGGTGATGCCATTTGAGCTAAAGAATGCAAGGGCTACATATTAGAGAGCTATGACAGTGCTATTCCACGACCTTATGCACCAAGAGGTCAAAGTTTATGTTGATGATATGATAGCTAAATCCAAAAAGCCCGAGGATCATCTAGCCTACCTGAGGAAGCTGTTCAATCGTCCGCACAAGTACAAACTCCGCCATAACCCGAGTAAATGTGCCTTTAGGGTTTCATTTGGCAAGCTTCTTGGCCACGTCATCAGCTAAAGGGGAATCGAGTTCAATCCAGATAAGGCCCGGGCCATAATTGACATGCCTCCCCCAACTACGGAGAAAGAAGTCAGAGGATTGTTAGGTCACTTATAATATATCAGTCGATTCATAGCACAACTCACACCAATCTGTGAGCCGATCTTCAAGCTCCTGAGGAAGAATGCACAGATAGGTTGGAACGAGGAATGTCAGGCAGCCTTTGACAAGATCAAGCAGTTATTAGCCAGACCACTAGTTTTGGTCCCACCAGAGCCAAGGTGGCCCCTACTCCTTCATCTATCCGTGACCCAACATTCCATGGGACAGTATTGGGCTAGCATGATGAATCTAGTCGCAAGGAGAGGGCGATATATTATCTGAATAAGAAGTTCAATGATTGCGAGGCTAGTACACTATCATAGAGAAGGTTTGCTTATCTCTAGTTTGGGTAGCTCAACGCCTAAGGCATTACATGATGGCTACCCTACCCTACTCCTTTGTCGTCATGACCCTATGACGTATTAGCTCCAGAAGCTGGCGCTTGTAGGACGGTGTGTCAAGTGGTAGGTATTGTTGTCCCAATATGACATCACCTTCGTCACACAAAAATCCATAAAGGGACAAGCAATGGTAGACCATTTGGCCGAGCTACCTATGCCAGAATATCAACCCTTGTGGACTCAATTTCCAAACGAGGATGTGTTGTTTGCCGAGGATAATGATAATGAATCAAAGATGGCCAAGGAGAAGGATCAATGGCACTTATACTTTGATGGTGCAGTCAACAAAAGGGGAATGGACATTGACACCGTTTTGGTAGCCCCCCAAGGCCAGATGACTCCCTACGCAAGGAAATTAAATTTCAAATGCACAAATAACGAAGCTGAATAGGAGGTGTGCATATTGGGACTTCAGATGGCCTTGGAGCACAGTGTTGGCAAGTTACTTGTGCGTGGGGATGTGATGTTGGTTATCGCACAGGTCAACGGCAACTGGAAGATCAAGGATCAAAAGCTCATCCAATACTATGCCCATCTTATAAAACTCGTGGCAGAATTTCAGGAGGTTCATTTTTCCTTTATGAATAAGGCCAAGAATGCCTACGCAGATGCCTTGGCAACCTTAGCATCTTGGCTCTTGATACCAGAAGACTGTGTAGTAGATGTGTCAATTACATATATGGATCAACCAACACACTGCATAAGCATAGAAGAAGCAAGCCCATAGGAAGAGCTCCCGTGGTACCATGACATTAAGGTTCTTCTGGAAACCGGGAATCTCCCTCCTCAGGTGTCAGCAACACAAGCAAGGACACTAAAGTGCATGGCATCCAACAATGAACTCGGGGCCAGTCATTTGTATAGGAGATCCTATAACCAGATGCTCTTGAGGTGCTTGGATTAGAAGGAGGTCGATGCCGTCATGTTACAAGTCCATGCTGGGAAATGCGGGCCGCACATGAATGGAGTTCTGTTCGCCAAGAAGATCATGTTGCAAGGCTATTATTGGTCGACCATGGAGGCAGATTGCTGTTAGTTTGTGCGAATGTGTCATGCCTACCAGATCCATGGGAATCTAATCCATGCTCCCCCGCAACAACTTCACAGTATGTCATCACCATGGCCTTTCTCCACTTGGGAAATTGATGTTGTCGGTGCCATTCATCTGGCAGCATCTAATGGGCATTGTTTCATTCTGGTGGCCATTGCTTACTTCACGAAGTGGGTCGAAGCGGCATCATACAAGACTGTCACTACTGCAGTAACAGAGAAGTTCTTGAAGAATAATATCATATCCCGATATAGGGTCCCACACGCAATAATATCAGATAATGGGAAGAACTTTATAGCTAAGAGGGTCAAAGATTATTTACAGAATTTCCACATTAAGCATCACCGATCTTCACCTTACCGTCCCCAGATAAATGGAGCGGTTGAGTCAGCCAACAAGAACATTACCAAGATACTAAAGAAGATGGTAGAGACTCACATGGATTGGCATGAAAAGCTTCCCTATGCATTATGGACATATCGAACTTCTATCCGGACATCCACAGGGCGCCACACCTTTTTCTTTAGTCTATGGCATGGAGGTCGTGCTACCAGTCGAGGTGGAAATCCCTTCTTTGAGGATCTTGAAGGAAGCACAACTAGAAGATGTTGAATAGTTGGGCGATCGCTTCGCGTAGTTGAATTTGATAGATGAACATCAACTGCAGGCCCTACACCATGCCCAGTGTTATCAAAGGCGGATGGCAAGGTCCTACCAGAAGAAAGTCCATCCCAGGGGCTTTGCGCTTGGAGACTTGGTCTTACGGGCCATCCATCTCCTTGACTCCCATGGCAAATTCAAACCCAATTGACGCAACCCTTATATCATCAAACAAGTACTCTCTAGGGGAGCGGTAATCCTTGAAGACATGGACCACATTGAGCAGTCAGAGCCGGTCAATTCGTGTTATCTAAAGAAATACTACCAATGATGGAGAGCCGCATCCTTGCCTTGCAAAGCTTTTAGCTGCATTCACACATGTTTTTTTTCTTTCTATTCACACATTTTTGCTCATCTCGTACTCATGTTCTTTTTTTCTTTTGCACTCGTTACACATGCATTGCATCAAAAATCACATGAAAAAAGAAAAAAACATGCGTCCATGCATAAGTGCATCCGCATCATATCCTGATGATGAAAATCGGAATCGCTAACCTATTTGGGAAGGGATTACGCCTCTTCAGTTGATACTACTTATACCTTCTAGCAGGCGAGGGAGTCACCACCCAACCATGGTCAAGTGAAATGTCCAAACTCTCATGGGGACTTATACCTCCAAAGGGAGATAAAATGTTAGGGGCAAGCGTGAGTGTGAGCCAAAAGAAAAATAGACATGTCCACGAAGGCACAAAAGAAATTAGGGAGACATAAGTCGAAGACAGAAGCTAGCCTTAATTGAGAGAGGCAAGTAGGTCAACTTTACCCCTATCACATACCTTAGGGAGGAGTTGAAGCAAGCATCCAAAGAATCCAAATGACCAAAGGGACTAGCCATTCCTCACATATAATTCCAGCAATTCCCTCCAAATCTAGATGCCCATTACCCCCAAACAAGGGTTAGAGTGGGCCTACAAGCCTAAGAGGGAGAAAAGAAATGAGTCAAAAGTTAAAAAGTAGGATAAGTCCCCAAGAGTTTGAAATAGAGCCTAACCTACTGAATTACCCATTCTGGAGAGTCACCAACAACCAAGAAGTCCGAGTAGTGTCTTGGGAATCAAGATCTTCCCCTCTACTCACAACAGGTGTTATTAGCATTCCAAAATCCTAAGGGTGATATAACATGACACTACCTTTCCTGCATTCATTATCATTCATTCACTTTGCAAGGTCGTGCTAGATCTTAAGCCAGGGACATGTCAGCTGCTCTTTGGCTACAAATCTAGTAGAGGATACTGTACAACAAGGGCATGCCAGCTGCCTTTATGGTGACAACCTCCTTCGTCAATCAAGAGGATGTCAGCTGCTCTTTGGCTAAAGATCTAGCAAGGGATACTATACACCAGGGTCATGTAAGCTGCTTTTATGGTGACACCCTCCCTTGTCAATCAGGGGCATGTCAACTGCCTATTGGTTGACCTCTTTGGGACAGTATCTTCATATAGGACACGCTGACCGCTCTGTTGCTCGAGCCCAAGAATGAGGACACCGGCAACTTCATCCTACCGAGATCCAAACAGGCTCTCTAGTAAATCCTAGCGAGATGAATCACAAAACACGACGATTCATGGCGAAGTATTGGGGGTTATAAGCACAACTTCCGATCTTTGTCATATTCTTGTAGAATTAGCAAGATCCTTTCTATGCCTTGCATATCACCTCAGAGTAATCATTCCAACGGTGTAAACATTATTATCGAACCGTACTGTATTCCTCTTGGGGTTAAGTGGAACGGTTGATTCCTTGAATACTCAATATCGACTCTGTCACCAAATAATCTCCGCCATTAGAGTTTGATGGCCACTTCTCTCTGATTTGACACTTGATCTGGTCTGGATGATGGCTTGGATCGCTTCTCGAGGCTTGGCGCCCGAGTTTGAACCACTCAATAGCCTGTAGTTCGGTTTGCTATGTACTAATGATCATTGAATGGTTTCCACAGCCTTGGATTGCTCTTCCTTATTTTCAAAAGCATTTATGAGGCACTTTTGTCTACGTTAGACTTCTTAAAATGTGATTGTATGGAACAAAGCCCTTGTCTAATCGAAAGTAAATATTTTGATGATGTTCCACAGGAGTTCTTCTTCCCAGTCTAGTGTGGCTCGAGTCAAGAGAAGCCGAAACTTCCCTATTTCGATCATGGGTTTCCCCACGATGGTTGTATCGGCACATTGCTCAAATGTTCTCCGGAGGTGGATTGAGAAATTGACGGACAGTGATCGTGACAAGCTGCGAACTTGGGGTGTCCCCTCAAAGTTCTTGGATATTGCAAGAGTGGAGGTTTCCCGATAGCTTTTGTGTGCAACTGCCCGATTTTGGAAGCCCGATACCCATGTATTCCGCTTTGGAAGAATTGAATTGACTCCCACTTTGGAGGAGGTCTGCTAGATATGCTGCCTACATAAGCTTATGGGGCCTACTGTGTTTATGCGACGAGATGGATACTCTTTAGTATTGAGTGAACTGACTAGCCTGTCAACCAGTGATTGTAGTCGTCAATTCATCTATACTAATGGACCAACTCCAATGTTACGATTGGCATACTTTGACAAGGTAGTCGAGATACACACCTCTCTCGGTGATGAGCTATGGCTGAAGGGTTTTGTGGTCCGCTTCTTAGGTGAACTAGTTTTCAACCACAGTTGGACCGTTGTGAATATCGAGGTTGCAGAGATCGCTTTGGTAGTGGTAACCCGCCTAATGGACTTGGCTCTAGTTATCCTGGTAGAGATTTACCGAGCCTTAGATCGATCATTACGTCATTGCCGACATTTCTATGGTTGCGGAACTTTTGTACAGGTGTGGTTGGCCGCTCATCTAGGTGTGGAGATCTTACGACCTCAACGGTCAGCCTTCGAATCTTATTGCCAAAGTGGTCATACTCGCACCCTCATATCAGTTCACAAGGAGTATGAGCGGCTGGAGAGCTTGACAGAAGACAAGGTGACCTGGCACATCATTCCTTCGGCAACTCATAATTTTGAGGCTTTCTTCAATACTACTGACATACAGCTTATCATCCTACCAGGGCTGACTGGTGGTGTTGAGTATCATCCAATTCGGGTGATGCAGCAATTCGGATGCCAACAGGATTCCTTCGTTCACGGGTTAATGCCAGCTCGATTTCAGGAGTACCCTTTGAGCACTTATGCCATGACTAAGGAACTATCGTGACTATTAAATGACTCCATCCTATCAGACAGTCTCACAGTCATAAAAGGGAAGGGTTGTTCAGCTGATTATGAAGCTAAAATCGAAGAAACTTGGCCAATCTATGGAGCAGCTCCAAGCCATACACTGTTCACCAAAGCTAGAGGCTCTAAAAGGTCCAGGGATGATGTAGATTCTTGACATTTATGCTGTGCTATTTGCTGAACAATATAATCACTGCATTGTATTCGATTACTATAGTAGGTTCATTGAAACACTTGTATTAGTTTGATTGGATGCTTATGGTTGATTTGACTGTAACATGTGCTTGGCTAGTTCAAACTTCTGCCTTCTTCTGCCTGTCGACTTGGCACTAGGGTGTGTCCAGCAAATAGTCGAGAATGTTATTTCAATTTGGCACCAAAGCCTGGAAAAATGAAGCCATCATAGACTTCTGTACAGGGTGGGACGGATCCCAGTATCCATCCCAGATTCTATCCAGAAGGACGAATCTCGGTGCCACCCCTTTACCTTTGAATTCCGACCTTGACCAGTGGATTCAAGACACCGCTTTTCCATTTTCTTCTAGACTACCGGACGGAGTCTAGATGGTCCCATCCCGAATTCTATCCGGATGGACGAATCTCGAGGCCACCCCTTCCCTTTGAATTCCGACCCTAACCAGCGGATTCAAGGCACCCCCTTTCCATCTTCTTCTAGACTACTGGACGGAGTCTAGATGGTCCCATCCCAGATTTTATCCGAACGGACGAATCTCGGTGCCACCCCTTCGTCTTTGAATTCTGACCCTAACCGGCGGATTCAAGGCTACCCTTTTTCATCTTCTTCTAGACTACCGGATGGAGTCTAGATGGTCCCATCCCAGATTCTATCCGGACAAACGAATCTCGGTGCCACCCCTTGCCTTTGAATTCTGATCCTGACCGGTGGATTCAAGGCACCCCCTTTTCCATCTTCTTCCAGACTACCAGACAGAGCCTAGATGGTCCCATCCGAGATTCTATCCGGACGAACGAATTTCGGTGCCACCCCTTGCCTTTGAATTCCGACCCTCACAGGTGGGTTTAAGGCCACTTTTCCATTTTCTCCTAGACTACTAGACGAAGTCTAGATGGTCCCATCCCAGATTCTATCCGGACGGACAAATCTCGGTGCCACCCCCTTGCCTTTGAGTTCAACCCTAATAGGCATAATCAAGCCACCCCTTTTCCATTTTCTACTAGACTACTAGACGAAGTCTAGATGGTCCCATCCTAGATTCTATCCAGACGGACGAATCTCGGTGCCACCCCTTTCCATATGAATTTCGACCCTGACCGGCGGATTCAAGGCACCCCTTTTCCATCTTCCTCTAGACTATCAGACGGAGTCAAGATGGTCCCATCTCAGATTCTATACAGACGGACCAATCTCGGTGCCACCCTTTGCCTTTAAATTTCGACCCTAACGAGCGGATTCGTGGCACCCCTTTTCCATTTTCATCTAGACTACCGGACGGAGTCTAGATGGTCCCATCCCAGATTCTATCTGGATGGACGAATCTCTATGCCACCCCCTTGCCTTTGAATTTCGACCCTGACAAGCGAGTTCAAGGCTACTTTTCCATCTTCTTCTAGACTACCAGATGGAGTCTAAATGGTCCCATCCCAGATTCTATTCGGACGGGCGAATCTCGATGCCACCCCCTTGCCTTTGAATTCCGACCCTGACAGGCGGATTCAAGGCAACCCCTTCCCATTTTCTTCTAGACTACCAAACGGAGTCTAGATGGTCCAATCCCAGGTTCGATTCGTATGGACGAATCTAGGTGCCACCCTTCCCCTTTGAATTCCGACCCTGACAGGAGGATTCAAGGCACCCCTTTTCCATCTTCTTCTAGACTACCGGATGGAGTCTAGATGGTCCCATCCTAGGTTCGATCCAGATGGACGAATCTCGGTGCCACTTGCTCGCCTTTGAAGTCCGACTCTGACAGGCGGATTCAAGGCCACTTTTCCATCATCTTCTAGACTACCGGACGGAGTCTAGATGGTCCCATCCTAGGTTCGATCAGGACGGGCGAATCTCGGTGCCACCCCTTTTATTTTTGACTTCAGCTCCAAACGGACGAAATCAAAGCAAACTATCTTCCTTTTTTCCTTAGGTTGATAACTCTTACTTTTTGGTCGATAGGTCCGTCAACTTATCATACTTTGTCCCTTAATCTGCAAACCTTATAGTCTTACCTAGTGCCCCTTTCCTAGGGCTGATATCCCAAACTATCTGGTTGACGACCGTCATATTGTCAAGAGCAGGCTGATACCCCAACTATCCGGTTGATGACCGTCATCTTGTCAAGAGCGGGTTGATATTCCCGAACTATCCGGTTGACGACCGTCATCTTGTCAGGAGTTGGCTGATATCTTGAACTATCCAGTTGATGACTGTCATCTTGTTAGGAGCGGGCTGATACCCCCCAAACTATCCAGTTGACATCCGTCATTAGTCTTTCTTCAGTCAGCAAGTCTAATGTCTTGCCGTGCATCCTTTCAGGCCGAAAGGTCTGTCATTTGCTAGGTTCCCCTGTCGTGCGACGAGCCCGGCAGTCTTGGCATCCCTTGGTATCGAGTCGGGAAATGCCTCGCTCTCCACTTCGTGAGTTAACAGGCTACCTGCTTGTCGCCAGCATCATCCTTTGCATCAACATCACCCTCCGGCATCACTTGACATCAGGGTCAACCCTTTGCATCAGCATTATGCATGGCCCCAAATCATGACTTTCGGTGCATCTGTCGAATAAGTGGTTCCCGACCCTACAGTAAATACTACTCTCTCGCAGACTCAAGCGGGGTGCCTTGTCAATCCTGAGCATCGGTCTCGGTTCCATCCATCCCTCGACCTCGCTCAAGGAGGGACATCTGTAGACACCCCAATTTTGCAATCACTTAGCAACAGGCTCCTTTGGAAAATGCTCATGTTGCAACCACCAACCCTAAACCCTAACTCCACCAAAACCTTAAACCCATAAGCCCACTTAGGCCCACACAAGCCCATTCTAACCTAATCAAAGTAAAAACCAATAATCAAGAATCAAAACCAAATAAAATTAATTTAAAACATTTAAAACCATAATTAATCAAGTAAAACCCTAATTAAAACCAAAATTAAACAAAATCCACCTAAATCCACCTAAAATCCTAATTAATTAAGTAAAACCCTAATTAAAACCAAAATTAAACAAAATCCACTTAAATCCACTTAAAATCCAAATTAATCAAGTGAAAACCCTAATTAAAGTCAAAATCAAATAAAATCCATTCAAACCATTCTAATCCATTTAAATTCAAGGAAAAAACCTAAATTAAACTCAAAACCCTACAGTCACTTAATTAAGTTAAAAACCCTAATTTAAACTCAAAACTTTAATTAAAATCCAAAAAACCCTAATTTAAACCCAAAGCTTTAATTAAAATCCAAAAAACCAAAATTAAACTAAAAACTTTAATTAAAATCCAAAAAACCCTAATTTAAACCCAAAGCTTTAATTAAAATCCAAAAAACCCTAATTAAACTAAAAACTTTAATTAAAATCCAAAAAACCCTAATTTAAACCCAAAGCTTTAATTAAAATCCAAAAAACCCTAATTTAACTAAAACCATGATTAAAATCCATAAAACCCTAATTAAACTAAAAACCATGATTAAAACCTAAAAACCCAAAATTATAACTCAAAATTCCAATTAAAACCCAAAAACTCTAGTTAAACAAAAAAAACCCTTAATTAAAACCATGGTTCTAAATGTCGATTTCGTGTCGAACTTCGATAAATTTAAAAATAAACATGTGTCGAGAAAGTGTTAGTATGTCGATATCGTGTCGGTGGAAACACGGTAGAAAAAATTTACATTTGTTCAGAAAACTTCCATGTCGATATTGTGTTGGAGTCATGTCAATATATTGAAAATAAGACACGTGTCAGTGAAATTTCGGCGACACGCATAGACAATTGATACCATGATTAAAACCCAAAAACCCTAATATAAACTAAAAACTCTAATTAAAATCCAAAACCCTAAAAAACCCCTAAAATAATTAAAATCTTGAAAATCCTAATTTGAAACCAATTAATTAAATCACAAAAAACCCTAAATTAATTAAATCACAAAAAAACCCTAAAGTAATTAAATCACAAAAACCCCAAAATGATTAAAATCCTAAAAACCCTAAATCATTTAATTAAAACCAAAAGACGCTAACTTAAAATCACATAATTAAACTCAAACCCCTAAAAACCCTAATTTAAAAACAATTAAACTTCAAAAATCACAAAATCAAAATTTAATTAAAATCACCAAAACAAATAATTAAAAAACTTAAGACAAAAACCCAAAAAAAACCAAAAGCCCAACTGCCAAGCCCACTCACAGCCCAATACACCCATTCATGTTTTTAATCAAAAACTTAGTTGCTGGGAAAAATAATTCCGACGAGCAGTTCCTCCTTCCCCAACTGCACCCACTCCTCTTCCCCACGTAGCCCCAACTAAACCCACGATCTAACCGCTCCTTCCACCCCTTAAAAACCCTGAGAAACCACCAAGAGAGGAATGGAAGGGAAGGACAGAGAGGAGATGAACGGAGGAACCGCCGAAGAGATCCCTCGGGTCGGGCACGATCACAATATTCTACTATATTTTTTCAGTAAATATTCTGAAAAAACCAACAAGAGTATAACAGATAATAAAGTATAACAAGAGTATAACATGAGATTAGCATGAAGAAGAAACAAAACCATATAACAACCAAAATAAAAGAAGCCAAATCCACAAACAACAAAAAAAAAAAAAAGAGTACAACAAAGTATAACAAAAAAATTCTAACTATTTTCATGGATTCTAACACTTGATATTTGCCTAAAAATTCTAACAAAAATGCTAAAGTATAACGACAAGAATATCATAGAGCTTCTTTATAGAGGTTTAAATACAATTTATTTTTGCTAATCTAGCAATTCATACCAGCTTACTCCAAAAAGGGAAGTTTTAGTACCTCATAACAAAATGGAAACCATACACAAGTCATTTAAATCAACCATAAAACAGTGGCAACATACTCAATTAAATCAACCAATACTATAGCAAAAATATACACAATGATAAACACATAAGAGATGAAGCTGTAAGAGTATCTAGGAAGATTGAAAACCGAACTATATTTAGAAATGTATTCAAGTTCACAAACTGAATATAACACAAACTGAAAAAAACTGAAAAGATTGCAGGTTGGAAGTTGTTATACAACTTCAAGTTCACACTAGTCCTCGTGCATCCGCGAGTCGATCTTGAATAGCATTATGATAATCACCCATTCCTACTTCATCTAAGGTAGTTGGTTCAACATTATCATCATCGATGTCCTCTTGTGGAGTACTGTCTTCATCTACAGCAGAATCTTCGAGTACTTCATCCACTACTCGTTATTCAATTATTATGTTGTGAAGAACTATGCATGCAACAACAATCTTCACTTGTTTTTTATAACTATATGATGGCATAAAGTTTAGAATATTCCAACGCTTCTTCAAAATACCAAAGGATCGTTCAATAACATTCCTCAATGAGGAATGCATTTGATTAAAGTGCTCCTCCTTCTCACGCGGTTGGGATGTTTGGAATTATGCGACATGGTACCGTGTTGTACGATATGGTGTCAAATAGCCTTTTCTGTTTGGATACCCAACATCAACAAGGTAATATTTATCTGTAAATTTAAATAATATCATTATTAAACTTTTTGTATTACATATAACATTTGCAAAACCATATAACAAATTATGTCAATCAATGGACTTTCTAACCTCCAAGAAGAAGTGGAAACTTGTGATTGGGATATGCAAGTGCATGATTCAGAACCTTACAGCCATATGCAGTTCCCTCCCAACCAAGAAAAATAAATGTAAATCTCATGTTGAAGTCACAAATGCCTAACACATTTTGTGTAGTGTGCTTCGGATCTCTTCCACACCTATAAGCTATCTGATCTTTCTTGGGCACAACACACATAACATGTGTACCGTCTAGTGCACCAACTGCATTCTTGAAAAATGGATAATACTTCCCATTGGCAAATTCTATGATGTGCTTTGGAATTGAAGTAAGATTTTCTTTAGGACATATAACCCACTCACAACTGCCCTTAGAACTCTACTAAAGTATTTACTAATAGCCTCACCAGAGTGTTGTAGGCATTGTTGCACCATCCTATTTTTATAGCCATGTTCAAGAGTTTAGAGAAAAATCCTTACTTGTTCCTCCACAGATACCAATCGACTATCTACAAGCAAACCCCTTTCAAGAAATATAGCACACAAATTAACAAAAGCAGTAGGAAGCATCCAACAACTGTCAAATGTAATCCTCCAATGACCTGTCATCATATTTCTTACAACTGCTTCACTCGTAAACCCTGTATTATGGACAATGTTTCTAGGTGGATAGCTGATCTCGCACAATTTGACCATATCATGAAATGTGTCTATTATTATCTCATCTGTGATATGACAATTAATATTTGACTTTAGTCAATGACTTCAGTTGCAACTCGCCATCGCTTAAGGCTACAACAATACAAATGTAACCTCATCTGTAATACATAAAAAATGTATAACATTAGTCTCAAACGAATCACAATAAAAATCAACAAAAAAAACTTGAGGCACAAATGTAAAGTATTGTTAATTAAAAAAGAGGGCTACCTTATGTAATTACTTATCAAATCAAGATTATTGTTGATTTCAAACCTCCTAGATTGAATTAAATAAACCGTAGTCCAGTCATATAATCTCCAATAACATTGCTTTGAAATCGGTGGAAACCTTCTTGTAGCTAATGGATGCAAGCACAAAATCGCTTTTTATAAACATTAATTTATTAACACAATTTAGAACAACAAAAAGAAGAGATTCCAGCAGTTCACTACTGTCAAAAAAAAGCTCTTCTTCAAGTGATTTATTCAGATTTATATACATCTTCTACAAATGTCATCAATCAACCAAAAAGTCTATATACTATAAGAAACTCATTTACTAAAATTTACTAAAAAAAACACACAAGAAAACACTATAAAGAAGGATCATGCTAGAACTTTAATAAATTCTCATGCTGGAAATTTAATAAATTCCGTTGTTTCGTGGTGAAGTCCATTGTATTTGAAGCGTATTTACAAAATTTTAATAAATTCTTATGCTGGAACAATTCCTCTAATCCTCTCTCTTTTGTTTGGATATTTTTGATGTCTAGTAAATCTTATAAGTTGCTTAGTGATAGGTTAATCACTTGTTAACTTATCTTTAAGACTAGATACTCGGCTCGAAAATACTAAAAAGTGGATAAAGAAAGAAAACGAAATTGCCACCTAGTCAATTAAAATTGAAAGATTAGGAGAACTAAAAGAAAATAAAGGTGTGATAAAACAAGGAGATATATGCAATATTCTGGAATCTATGCCAATGGATGTATCATTTTGGTCATTGCATACCAGAGAAAGGGTAAGGACTTTTATTATGCTTGAGAAAGTTATTAAGCACCCCTACACACCCGAAAATCGGTCTTTCTTAGTATAACTCGCTCACAAGATGGCTAATGTAGGTAAATGATGTCAAAGTAATGTGTGTCTAAAGGCAGGATGCAAGATGCCATGTTAGGATGATTTGACTGGGGCGGAAGTCAATGCAAGCTAATGCTTAGTTGCGCTATGCGAGCTCTAAACTAGTGGTCAAAAGATCTCGACATGGTAAACATCATTGCCTTATGGATGGATGTAGGATACCAGAAAATACAACAAAACCACGCAATACAAACGAAAAAACATGCATATGCGAGAAACAAAAGACAATAAAAAAAAGCTTAGAGGGATAAGTCAGAATAGAAAGATGCGTGGTGCTTAGCTAGACAACCTGTATTGAATTTGTGAACTGCACTAGTGATATGTGTCGACTAGGTTTGCTAGGAACGTGCATCTGCAAGCTGCGCTACCTAGTCGTGCTATCAGAACATGCTAGAAGATTTACAGGGCTTCCTGTAAACTTTCTCATCGCACCAAATCAAAACTAACGATGCAAACAGCGATGTCATGCATGGCTAAGCTAAAGTGGATGTTGTTAAACATGCCTAGAGGTTTAAATGCTAGCGGGGATAGGCGGATGATCCTACCCATCTAACCTCGTCGGTGATTGGTTCCTCCGCCGACCATGCCTGTGAACTCAGTCTTCTAGCTCTGATGTGGCTTTCCATTGCTTCCTGAGGTCAGAGAGGATAGTCTAGATGATAAATATGCAAGTGGGATGTGGATGCATGCGATGCATGATGGTCGCCATCTTCATCGTGTCTCACTGGAAGCTGCAAGCTTGGCCAACCATGTAGGCAACGTTGAGCCTTGTGCTGGCAACCAAGAAGGCTTGGAGATGTTGGAGCACGATCTGGAATAGGCCGAACGAGTCACCACATGCTCAATGGCTTTTAGCCATGCACGAGCAGTGGAACCCATCGCTGATGTCCCAAGGTACGATGCAATGCATGGAAGAAATCATGCAAAAACCATACTAGAAAGAGCCAAATTACATAAGGGATTAACCACTAAGATGCTACAGGGAGAGAGGCTTACCTGTGGAGGATGAAAGTGGAGTTGATTCCACTTAGGTGTGATCATCAGCGACTGGTTCATTGTGGTCGATGACGGGAGGAGCTTTGTTCTGGCTTTAGTGACGGCTCACACACGTAGGCTTGGAGTGTGAGTGGACTGAGGGGTGGTGGAGCTCAAACGACGAGTCGACTGAGTTAACTAGGATGATGTGATAATGTCATCGGAGAATTCCAACGATGGGTGGCTGGTGCTTGGGTCGGTGGGTTCACTAGATGCTTGAGAACTCAGAGAGCAAGAGACCAGAGTAGGAGCAAGTGCCTGAGAATTCCAGAGAGCTCCAGCTAGACTCATCCTCCCATGGACGTAAGGGTCGTTATATAGAGGGACAAACTCAACAACAGTTGTCGATGGGCAACAGTCTGGGTGACTTTCTGGTCACTCACGTGTGTTTTTATATGGTTTTATGTTGCAGGTGCCGGCAAGTAGCATTTGGTGAGTCAAGTGTACATCGCCAGAGTCTCATAGTCGCACACATAGGTTCATGGTCGTTTAGATGCTTTAGATTAGCCTTTAATTTCCTATAATTTAGTTTAAATTATGTTGAAATTACTTAGGCTAATGTGTTTGTGTTGGTAGCGACGTGAGTCATTACACAATGATACCTGATTCAGGATTAAATTCTTCTACTACTAAGAAAAAAATGTTATGCACAATTTATACATATAAACATCCTATGACCCTAAACAGCTCACATCCTTCTTCTCCCTATTAGTCTACGAGAGGTGGACCTTCTTAACTCCTCTAAGTCAACTTTAGTCCACCTCTGTTCCCTATGTATTCTTTGCAGTCCCTCCCAAACATTGTGGTTGAAATCACTCTGAGAAGTGTATGGAGAATTATCAGTCCAAAATATGTTTCCCTCCTTATTCTCACCATGGGGTGACTTAGCTCTAATAATGTGCTCTTGAAGTATATAACGCTCCTATGGTGTACGAACAGTCAATCTATAGGAGTTAAACACTGTTTCTACTACTACCATCTATCGTCGTTCTTGAGATTCAAATGCAAATTGCTCAGGTGACAAAAAAGTCTTAACTATATCAGTGATAAGAATGGGTAAGGACAGAATTGACTTTCTTCTAGTTCATTTTAGCTAAGTAATTGAGTCAAATAGTCTACGACAGAGGTAGATCTTAGAATCCCTAGTCATCATCACATAAACAACATGGAGTATAGGAATATAAAATGATGAAATATGAGAACCCCTTATAATGTTGTTCTAGACCCACCTACAAGCTGTGTACACATTCTCATTGTGATCATGCCAACCCAGGGGTTCGACGTGGAGTCGTGCTAGAGGGAGGAGACTACAGCCATGCCAAGATGGCAAAGGCACAAGATAGGATAAAACAAAAGAGAAAAGGAATCGCCACCTAGTCTTTTAAGGGAAAGACGAGGAAAACCACAAAAGATTGAATGCATGAGATGCAAATGTGAAGGCTAAATGTCTACAAACTAGAGGATGGGTAAGGATTCCTATTACGCACAGGGAAGGTGTTAGGCATCCCTGTACGTCCGAGAAACTCGGTCTTTCTAGTCTAATTCGCTTGCTAAAGGTTGAATGAATGCTTGCTAAGCTTAGATCGTGCTCTAAACATGCTAATGTGAACGCTAAGATAAAACTGGATGGATGTGCAAGATGGTACGCAAAAACTGCGAAGAAATCCACATAAAATGATGAAATCACAAAATATGACACAACAAAGAAAATCACATGACATGACGAAGTTTTTGGTGAGAAAGGCTCGAAACATCATACAACCCTCAAGACAATCGATAATGCAAACAACTCAAGTCATCAGAATCAAGAAATACATTGCGTAAATCAAGATGGAAAAATTGCGAAGAAGCCCACGCAAAACGGGCAAACTTTGATATGTGAAGAAATTCACATAAAATGACAGTGTTTGTGTAAAGAATGGTTCAGAAAATCACACCAATGTTAAAGGGATCAAAGATACAACAGACCCAAATCATTAGAAGCATAAAAAACATCATGGAGATCCAAATGGGAAAATTGCAAAGAAACCCACATAAAACAGACAAACGACGACATATGAAGAAAATTACATAAAATGACAATGTTTTTAGAAGGAACGCCTTAGAAAACCATATTGACATCAAAAATATAAAAGGTGGAGTCAACCCAAGTCCTCGGAGTCAACCCAAGTCCACAAATAGGCCAATGTGAGCCTTTTGGTCAGTTCGTATACACCCTCAGGCGATGAAATCCAAATCAAATTGAGAAGTATCGAAATGTAGGAGTAAAGAAAATCAAATCGAATATCAGATGAGGGACTCTGAAAACAAAGTAAAGAAAAATCCACGAAAGAAAGACATGAGATGCAGGCTCGCTAAAAAGAGATGGACTGATACGCAAGTGCGACAAAAAGCTATATAAAATGCATGAATGTGTACCTAAGTGTGTAAAAAGTGCTAAGGAATGACTTGGACATGAATTATGTGAGACTAAGTGCAATAACAAACATACAAGTGCATGAATTAGTGGCAAAGGGGTAATTTGGTCATTTTAAAGGCCAGCTATGATAAATGCATGGTCTGAAGTATGCCAAAACGTATGTCAAATGTCAAAAAAAAGTTATTTGCAAGAAAACATAAAGAGGGATAACAATAAAATGATGTAAACACAATCAAAGAAAAACACAAGGACTAAAATGCAAAATTCACAAAAAGGGTGAGAATCTGGATCAAAATATATTCAGTGGCTTCTATTTTAATATGCAGATGATGAATCAAATGACAATGTGGCACTTAGATATGTGAAAATTGCACTTGGGTAATTTCCTGAAAACTTAGGGTCTAAAGTGCAAAATTCTCACATAAGTACAAGTGTGATTAAAATGTGAAACTAAAGAGAAATTCACAGTGAAAACATGATTTTTAAATGAAATCTATGATTAAGTGCAAAATATGAAGTGCAATAAGTGAAAAATATCAAAAATATGCAAGAAAACATTTTAAACCCTAAATGATGGATTTAAAGTTAATCTAAGGGTCTAGATGCAAATTTCTGTACCCAGGAATTGTTTATTAAGGACTCAGGGACTTATATGCAAAATGTTTGGGCCCGAATGTCATAAAAATTGGGCTTTTATGATGATCCGTGCAATTATGTTATTTCTCAGGGTCAATATGCAAAATTTCCAAGAAGAACTCATTTTTAAAAACTCTGGGGCATATTGCAAAAGCTTAGGACTTAAATGTGATAAAAATTCAATTTTAATGATGGCTAGTGTGATTTTAAAATCCTTCAGGGTCCAAAATGCAAATTTCATAGGGAAAACTCATGTTAAAAAGTTCTAGGGACCAAATGCAAATATTCAGGACTTAAGTGCAAAGAAATCATAATCTCAGGAACCTAGATGTGATAAAACATGTATAAACCGGACTGAAAATAAAAGTTAAAAGAAACACGGTGAAGAATGCAATATTTACAAGGATAATAAAAGAAAAAAATTTATTCAAAACTACAGGGATTTAAATATAATAAGCAGGACCCAATTGTAAAAATTGAACAAATTAAAGGACCTTTTAAATAAACTTAAAAAAAATTAACGGTCATCGTCGACGATTCGAAGATCGCCGACGACGACGACCTTGGAGGCACATCCAAGTCTATCCGGCGACTAATCAGAGATCAGGGGAGCGGAGGAGCTAGGATGAGACCGGGGAAGATCTAACTGTGGCGATCGCACTCCCCACAGCAGGAGCGCACTGTCAATCCCCCCTGCCGGCGTTCTTCTCCGGCGATTCAGACTTCCACAGAGGTGCATCAAGAGACGGCGACTCGACACGGCATAGATCAGAGGAGCTCCGGGGCTGCACGGTGAGGCTGTGGGGAGGCTCTGGCAAGGCTAGAATGGCCTGGGGCGTTCCTCCCTTCATAGGCTCCGGCAGCGATCGTGACAGCGGTGGGGATGATGCTCTGGGGCCTGGAACGGCGATGCGGGTGCTTGGAGGGACTCGTGGAGGCATGGCGAAGCTCCCTGATGCAGCGGTGCAAAGAGGGGCGTCTGGTGAGCTCTAGTGTCTCTTCGACGGCGATCGGTGATCGACGGGGCAGTAGTGATGGTTGGGTTCCTCTGGGTCCACGGGAGGCCAGAGAAGCTCCTCTAGAGCAAAGGAGCTCCAGGAGGAGGAGGAGTAGGAGAGGCCTTACAGACCTCCTCCCACCGCAGGGGTTATGGGTCTCGTGTGGAGGTGGTGAACCCACCACTAGAGAGACACAAGAAGGCAGGCAGGGCAGCCAACTTCTACAAGCTAGCCAGAGGGGTTCTACGGGCCTTAAATTAATAGGAATTGAAAGTTAAGGGAGGAGACATTACTTGGATAAGGCCTAATGTCCCTCCCAGTGGCGCTCGACAGTAGGGCTCTGGTTGCTCCGGCGACGATGGCTGGGTTGCGAAAAGGGGTGAAAAGGGGGTGCTCTAGATGCGTGGAGGGATGCTGGGTCTCTAGGGTGGATTGGGTGCTCGCTCTTGGGGCTGGATCGCGCTTGGAGAGGCTGGAAGACCGATCCTCTGGTCAGTCGACGACGAGTCCCTTTTAAACTCCGACAGGCCTCTTCTAGAGTCGTCGATCCCTTTCCTCTAGGGGTCGACACCATTGGATGAAGCGCATGACGGAGGACGAAGGTCTAGAGATCGTGGGAGATCAGGAAAAGGCTCTGGAGTTCTCGGGATTGATCATCAGAAATCTCGCTGGAGATATCGAGGATCGTCGGAATTGCTGCCGAAATTATTTTTCGGTGTTTATAAAGTTTTTGATTTAAGGGTTAAATGGAGTACGTGGGCTGCTAATGGGCTTGGCAATGGGCTCGTTTTTAGGGTTTTTTTTGATATTTAAGGTTTAATTAATTGGTTTTAAAATTAAGGTTTTAATTATTTTAGGTTTTTTTTGTTTTGGAATTTTTAGGGATTTTAGGGTTTTGATTCTTTGATGTTTTTTTTTTGATTTTGTTAAATTAGGGTTTTAATTATTTTAGGGTTTTTTGGTTTGACTAGAGTTTTGGATTTTAATTTAGGGGTTTTTGACTTTAATTAGGATTTTGGGTTTAATTAATTAGGATTTTTAGTTTAATTATGGTTTTTGTGTTTTATTTAGAGTTTTTATTTGATTAATTAGGGTTTTCACTTTATTACTAGGATTTTAAGTGGATTTTATTTAATTTTGACTTTAATTATGGTTTCCACTTGATTTATTGGATTTTAAATGGTTGAAATGGATTTTATTTGATTTTGTCTTTAATTAGGGTTTTTATTTGATTAATTTGGATTTTAAGTGTTTTAAATGAATTGTGTTTGGTTTTAATTCTTAATTATTGTTTTTGCTTTGATTAGGTTAGAGTGGACTGGTGTGGGCCTGTCTGTGCTTGTGTAGGCTTAAGTGGGCTAGGGTTTTGGTGGTCATAACTAGAGCATCTTTCCAGAGGAGCCTGCTACCAAGTGACTTCAAAATCGATGTGTCTACACTCATACATGGTGGTTCCTCTAATTCCCCCATCTGATGCTAAAGCATAGTTAAGGCCCATGTGTGACAAATAATGTTCTAAATCATCGAGAGGTAGATTTACAGGAGACAAGGGGATTCCTGTGACTTGGGAGATTAATTTTAGGGTCATTTAAAGATTAAAATCACACCACAACAAATAAATTACCCCTCTATTTAAATCAATATTGCTACAATAAAAACAATTGTGAACTTCTTCTACTAAATGGGGTATCTAGTAGTGCTCATTTGTGGCATGCAACAAGTAGTGATAGTCCCTAATTATAAATTTCTCCCTAAAGAAACTCCGAAACATTCTAAACATTTCATCAAAATTTTTCTCAAGAAACACTCCCCTCCTATCATTATCATCTATTTTAAATAATTACTTCACAAAATATATAATATGAGTTTTTTTCTTCACAAAAACAAAAGAGACTAATGGACTGGCATGCTTACTGCCCCCAAAACGAGGGGGATGACCACTCGTTGACAAGCTTTTCTGACAAATCGGGTGCCTACGAGATGTTAGAAGAGCTTCCTGGGGCCTGAGCGATGCCCTGTCAGCGACAATTGTCTCCTAATGGTCGGTCGCAGTCAACACAAGGGAAGGTGGAGAAACAAGAGAAGAAGAGAATGAGATGTTCTTAGGTTTAAAGTGAAGTGGGAGCCTTCTCTCAGTCTCATTAAATCCTAGAGATGGGTTGGATTGTGATACTGCATTAAAGTTCTACTTGACAGTTTGATTGGGTCTAAAATAATTTGAGTGTTGTTGTTGGCCTTGAGAGAAAGTAAAATTATTGTTTACATGATGAGGTTGCTGGTTCCAAAAAAAATTAAGAAGATTCCTCCATCTTGGATTGTGTTGGGGCATATGGGTCATTTCGAGGCCTAACAAAGGTTGCACTTAGTTGTTCAGGCTCAAGATTAAGTTGACTTCCTACTAGGGGACATTCTTCCATCACATGATCTACTATGTGACAACCTTTACTCCAATGATCTTGATCAGACACTTGGTTAACCTGAGCATTCTGCTTCATCTCTAAAGCTTCTAACCTATGAGCTAGTGTGTTAAATTTAGCTTCAGTGGCTATAGAAAACACTATTGAGTGAATATCGCCTTAAGAGAGTATGGATTTATCAATTATTTAATTATTTATACTCTCCTATTGCATTGTTTTCTTAGCTAATTCTCCTAAGAATTCTCATGCTTCATCCTCATTCTTCTTCATGAATGCTCCTTGACACATAGATCTAAGTATGATCCTAGTTGAAATATCTAAATCCTTATAAATTATTTAGCATAGTCTCTACTTTTCTATTCTATAGTGCAAATACTGGGCTAAGAGATCTTTAAATTTATCAAGATATTTCTAAAAAGACTCATTAGTCTTTTGTTTAAATGAATTAATTTCATTTTTAAATTTGATGGTCTAGTGAATGAAATAGTATTTTTCAGGAATACTATGACGCCTCGGCACCACAAACTAGTATCCAACTACCCAAAGTCAATTAACCAGCAATTAATTATCAAAAACAAGTAACAAACAATCAAACTAATAGAAAACTAAATAAGTCACTATTAACTAAAAAACTTTCAATCAGATAGAAATCTACTCTTACCCAGAACCTGTGGTGTACGGCACATGGCGCCAACTATTTGCACTAGTGAACTGGACTGCAACTTGAAAGAAAATAAATACAAACACGTATGAGTGACATCCACTTGTCACCCAGTACATGGCTACTCAAAAATCAAAACAACAAAACAAGCATTTTCAGCCTTTGACCATCAGCTCCCAAAACCACTCAACTGCCTTCTCGGCAGTCACAAAACCCAAAGTCTGTAAGAACTAAAAATTGCAAAACCTTATAGTAGGGAAACACATTTTTCTTTTTAATCATGCCTTTAAAACACTTTTTCCACATTCCTTTTTAAAATTTGTGAAAACTTTGAAAATCATTATGCACCCTTGGAATAGCTACTCTATGCCAACCCAAGTCCAGAAAACCACTATAAGACCCCGTCTCAAAACCAAGGTCTCTCTGGAAACAAAGTCGGAAAGTCTGAATCCGACATAGGAAACCACAACACACACATCCATCGAGAAAACCTGTCGTGTCACAATGGCCATCAGCGACCGACCAGCCAACAAGCAGCCGTCGAAGCCTACTGCACTACCACAGACACGCCACCTTGTGTAGGATCTCATCCGTCCCGGATTCCTCTCTCTAGGAATCCTCTAAAAGTTCACTCTAGGACAAACACATGATATGTTCTTTCGACGTCTTCAACTCAAGCCATCCGGTCTCCAACCAGGGCCCCACCACTCTGTAATCACAACCTTGGACCTTTACCTGACCTTTCAAAGGTGTCGATTGTCCCTGTTCCGTCAGTACAGTCTAACAGTTGTGACTCCTACCACTCGGTAACCACAACCCTGAACTCACAACAAGTCCTTCAAGGGCATCAGTCGTCCCTGGTCCACCAATGCGATCCACGACCATTGTGGTTCCTACCAAAATACCATGGAAAATCTTTTCAAAAACTTATGCAATATTTTCAAAATCATTTTTAAACAATTTGTACCATAAGAACCTTTGTAAAACCCAAAACAGTATTTTAGATCAACAAATACCTGAAAGAACCTATCAAAACTGATCTGGCCAGCATTCAAACATGACCCCACATTGGTTGGATGCCCTAGGGGCATCCATGGGCGCCCCATTGGTGCTATACTTACTGGCTTGACTCGCCAGCAAAAACTGCCACTATGTTTCGTCCAAGGTTCAGAAAAATAGAGCAGAAAAGCTCAGTTGGGTTGCTGAACTTGCAAACCCCATTGATTCCTCCACAAGCCACGAAAACATGCAAATAATATACAAAAACGAAGATTTTTAAGTATAATAACACATGAAACAAATAGCACGCAAATCTGACACCCACAACTCAAGATATACTAGATTTAAGCAAGAAAGCTCAAAAAGAACTCAACAGTGACCATCTCCAAGGAAAATACTAATAAATTCATGGAAAAATGCCTACAAATTTCGAAACTATTCCCACACGTCAAGATTCACTCAAGCAACAAGTTTGGATCAAAATCAAATTTAAATAAGAGGAAAAGAAGGGGTAGAACGTGTACCTTTTCTTCATTTCCTCTTTTCTCCTCTTTTTCTTCTCTTTTCTTCACTGATTTTTCTTGGTTTTCTTCTCTCCTCAACCACGAACCAGCAACAAAATCAATACCCTCTCCCTCTCTTTCTCCCTCACTTGGCCTCTCTCCCCCTCCTCCTCTCCTTCTTTCTTTCTTTCTTTCTTTCCCCTATTTCCTTAACTCTCTCGAGCCTTCCTCCACTTCCACTCTTTTTCTTTCTTTCTTTTTCCCATGCCCCCCTATGCCACCCCTTCCTTTATAAGGCTTGGCGCAACATCCTTCTGCAATTTTCGAGCACATTTTGCACCAAAGTCACTGGAATAGAAAAAATTATCTTGGGCACACATTTTTATAACATAAATCACAGGTTAGGAGTCATGGGTAGCACAGTAACATTTTGGCGTTATTTTCCTTCTTCGGTCCCACACACTCACAGGCCATAACACGCCAAACTGATCACAATCCAATAAACTAAGGATAATCCACAAGTATTTTATAAAGAAAATAGGGATTTAGGGAGGGAGACAACCATAACTCTACTAGGATTATCTAATAATTACATTCACAAACACACGTGATCGACTCTCAGTCATCTTGACTAGGCTCACGTTACCATGTCAAAGGTACAATACAAGTGGGAACTAGTTCCCGAGACCAAATGCACTACACATGGGCCTAAAATGACCCTAGATGTTACATCCTACCCTCCTTACTGTGACCATGCCCGTCTGGGGATCCGACATGGATTCGCTCTAAAGGGAGGAGGCCACAGCCATGCTAAGATGGTGAAGGCGCAAGATAGGATAAAACGAGAAAGCAAAAGAGTCGCCACCTAGTCTTTTAAGGGAAAGACGAGGAAAACCACAAACAAATCACAAAAGATGAATGCATGAGACGCAAATATGAAGACCAGATGTCCACAAACCAGAGGATGGATAAGGATTCCTATTACGCATGGGGAAGATGTTAGGCACCCCCGTACGCTCGAGAAATTCTGTCTTTCTAGAGGCTGAATGAATGCTTGCTAAGCCTAGATTGGGCTCTAATCATGCTAATATAAATGCCAAATCAAGACTAGATGGATTTGCAAGATGGTATGCAAAAACTGCGATGAAATCCACGCGAAATGATGAAATCACGAAATACGACACGATAAAAAAAATCACATGAAATGACGAGGTTTCCAGCGAGAAAGGCTCGAAAAATTATACAGACCTCAAGAGAATCAAAAATACAACCAACACAACTCATTAGAATTGTAGAAGATGTCATGGAAATCCGAATGGAAAAATTGCAAAGAAATCTACACAAAATAGGTAAACTGTGACAGGTGAAGAAATTCACATAAAATGACAATAATTTTGGAAAGAATGCTTTGGAAAACCACACCGACATCAAGAGCATCAAAAATGTGATAGACCCAAATCATTAGAATCGTGGAAAACATCTCGGAAACCCGAACGGAAAAATTGCAAAGAAATCCACGTAACATAGGCAAACAGTGACATGTGAAGAAAATCATGTAAAATGATGGTGTTTTTGGAAATAATGTTATAGAAAATCACATCGATGTCACAATGATTAAGAGTGGGGTCAACCCGAGTCATTAGAATCAGGGAAAAGGTTGGGAAAATTAAAAAATAATAATAATCTATGATTGAGCCAATGTGGGCCTTTCGGTTAGTTAGTGTATGCCCTCAGGCAAAGAAATCCAAATCAAACCAAAAAATCCAAAATGTAGGAGTAAAGGAAATCAAATCGAATGTTGGGTGAAGGATTCTGAAAACGAAACAAGAAACAAATCCACGGAAAACCACATGGGATGCAGGCTCACTCGAAAAAGATGGGACAATGAGCAAACATGATGAAAACTATGCAAAATGCATGAATATGTACCTAAATGTGTAAAAGGTGCTGAGGAATGACTTAGACAAAGGTTACGCATGACTTAATGCAAGAACTAACATGCAGGTGCAAGAATTTGTGGCATATGGGTAATTTGGTCATTTCAATGGCCAGATGTGATAAATGCATGTATGGGGATTATGCATGGTTTGAGATATGCCAAAATATATGTGAAATGTCAATAAAATGTTATTTGCAAGAAAACATGAAAAGGACTTGGCCTTAAAAACAATAAAATAATGTAAACACAGTAAAGGACAAGCACAACGACCAAAATGCAAAATTCACAAAAAGAGTGAAAACCTGGATTAAAATACATTTAATGACTTCTATTCTAATGTGTAGAAGTGGATCAAATGAAAATGTGACACTAAGATGTGTGAAAATTGCACCTTCGTAATTTCCTGAAAATCCAGGGTCTAATGTACAAAATTCAAACATAAGTGCAAATGTGATTAAAATATGAAACCAAAGATCAATTTACAGTGCAAACAAGATTTTTAAATGAAATATATGATTAAGTGCAAAATATGAAATGCAATAAGTGGAAAATATCAAAAAATATATTAGAAAACAAGTAAAATCCTAAATGATGGATTTGAAATTAGTTCAAGGATCTGGATGCAAATTTCCTATACTCAAGGATTGTATGCCAGGAACTTACATGCAAATTTTAGGGCCTAAATGTGATAAAAATTGAACTATTACGATGATCAGTGTGATTATGAAGTTTCTCAAGGTTCAGAATACAAATTTTACAAAAAAAAAAACTCATTTTTAAAAGCTCTAGGGACTCAATACAAAACTTCAGGACTTAATTGCAAAGAAAACATAATCTCAGGGACCTAAATGTGATAAGATTAATACTAATGCACTAATTATAAAGAAAATAAGACATGTAGGGGGCATATGCAATATTCACAGGAATAATAAAGAAAACAAAATGTTATTTAAAACAATAGTGACTTAAACATAAATAAAAAAACTCAAAAGTAATGAAAGGAGGACTCAAGTGCAGAAAAACTTAAAACTAAAAGGCCAGGACTAAAAACAACTTCTTCGAAGATCACCGGCAGATCGCCGATGTCTCCACTCTAGCGTGAGCTCCGGTGATAGTTCAGCAACGGTGTAGCGACGGAGGCAGGTGGGTGACGGTCTAGGAGGCTGATGAGAGGCACGGTTGGAGTCTCCGGCGTGTCGGACAGGGTTGGAGTGGCTTGAGGTGTGCCTCCCACCTCGCGCTATGGGGAGGTGGCCATTGGCGTTGGGGAAGACGACGACAAGAGGGCAACGACGCTCTAGCTACTAGGTCAACGTGGCGGTGAGTGGAGGAGCTTCCCGACGGCACGGTAGATACTCTAAAGGGGCCAGAGGAGATCAGGGATGTCAGGGTGGCTTCACCCACCTCCTTGGTCAGTGGAGAACACGACGGAGATGGGGACATCGCTTCAATGGCTGGGAAGTTGGCATGACAGCATAGGGAGGTCCGCGGTGTCTCAGTGATGCTCTAGGGAGTCGTGGGAGATGCTGGAATGGCCTAGGGTGCTCCCCCTATCATTGCCTCTTGCGAGACGGCGATTGCAGCAGCGACGGCGGCGCTCTTAGGCACGAGAGGCCTGAGGATCCTCCCTTGAGTGATGGGAACTCAGGGAGGAGGAGGAGGAGGAACGAGGAGTGGGAGGAGAGGCCAACAGGGCCTCACCTGGAACCAGGAGGCTCGTCGGCAACGGAGAACCCATCACCAAAGGGAGACGACGGCGTACAGGGGAGTGCATCTCCGTCGAAACCCAAAGCAAGGAGCCTAACGGGACATGCTTCAAAGCTAAGAAGAGGGGAAGAAATTACCTGAGAGGGCGTGTTTCTCCTGACGATACTCAACGGCGCTCCTCTGGGTGCAACTCCGATGACGGTGGCTGGGAGCTCTGAAGTTGGAAGAAAGGGTGGAAAGGGAGCTCTGAAGGTCTGTGGTTACAAGGGTTGACTGGGGGTTTCTTCTGTCGACTGAAGCACGCTGGATGGAGGTCTAGCAGAGAAGGGCATTCCAGAGGCGACCTTTGGTCTATCAATGGCGAAGGCTTTATACACTGGTCGGTGCCTCTAGAATCGTCGATCCTCCCTTCCAGGGCTTGGGCATCGTTGGATCGGCGTGAGTTGGAGGGGGAGTCGACTGGAGATCACGAGGGAGGAGAAGCTAGCGCCGGAGATCTCGAGATCGCTACCGGAGACGATGCCGGAGATTACGAGGGATCACCGGAAATCAAGCATTGGCCGGAATTATTTTCCCTCTTACCTAAGTTTTTGATTGATGAATGAATTGGGCTTATTAGGCCTGCGATTAGGCTTTGGTTTTTTTTTTGGTTTTGTTTTAGTGGTTTAATTTTGGATTAATTTGATGATTAATGATTAATTTGAGATTTTGCATAGACTTATTTGTGTTTTAGCATTTTAAGTTGATTAAGGTTTTATTTGGTGATTTAAATTTAATTAAATGGAATACTTTAGTTTTAATTGGATTAAAATGGTTTTAGGTTTGATTAATTGAGAACTCATTTAAAATCTTGGTTTAATTAATTTTTACTTTGACTTACTTAAGGGTTTTATTTAGATACTGATTTAATTGATTTTCTTTTGATTTAATTAAAGATTTGGGTTTTTATTTAATTAGATTTCATTTTTAAGGGATTTTATTGAGTTTTGCTTGATTAAGGTTTCAATTAGGGTTCATAATTGGATTTTAAATGGGGTTTTGAGTTTAATTTAGGAGTTTTAGATTTTAATTAGGGTTTTTAGTTTAATTAAGTAATTTTAAATCAGGGTTTTGATTTTAATTTAGGGTTTTTTCTTGAATTTAAATGGATTAAAATGGTTTAAGTGGATTTTATTTGATTTTGATTTTAATTAGGGTTTTCACTTAATTAATTTTGGATTTTAAATGGTTTTAAGTGGATTTTATTTGATTTTGACTTTAATTAGGGTTTTCACATGATTAATTTGGATTTTATTTGATTTTGACTTTAATTAGGGTTTTCACTTGATTAATTTGGATTTTAAGTGGATTTTATTTGATTTTGACTTTAATTAGGGTTTTCACTTGATTAATTTGGATTTTAAGTGGATTTTATTTAATTTTGGTTTTAATTAGGGTTTTCACTTGATTAATTTGGATTTTAAGTAGATTTTATTTAATTTTGGTTTTAATTGGGGTTTTTATTTGATCAATTTGGATTTTAAGTGGATTTAAGTGAATTTTATTTTGATTTGGTCAAAGTGAGTTTATGTGGGGTGGAAGGGGCTTGTGTGGGCTTGAGTGGATTTGTGGGTTTAGGTGGAACTAGGGTTTAGGGTTTTAGGTTTGAAAGTTAGGGTTTTGGTGGTCGCAAACAGAGCATCTTTCTAGAGGAGTCTGCTGCCAAGTGACTGCAAAATCGGGATGTCTACACTTACAAAGAATTTCGTCCTTGAAATTCACTCTTAATAGAACAAATAGGTGTATTGTGAACGAATGTCTCCTCTATGCTATGATGCCGCCACTGTACCAGAACAAGCGGAACTACTTTGTTCCTTAGAACTTGCTCCATTCTGTCAAGAATATCGACTGCATCCTCTGCCATGGATAGGTTTTCCTGCAGCTGCTTTGGTTGTACAGGTATTACTTGGGACACATCTACCAGGCACTTTCTCAGCATAGACACATCGAACACGCTATGCACACTGTAGACACCCGAGTTTTGTAGTCACTTGGCAGCAGGCTCCTTTGGACGATGCTCTGGTTGCGACCACCAAAATCCTAGCCCACTTAAGCCCACACAAGCCCATTCAGGCCCACACTAGTCAACTATGACCTAATTAAAATTAAAACCAAAAAAAATAAATTTAAAATATTTAAAATCAAATTAATTAAATAAAAACCCTAATTCTAGTGCAACTTAAATGAAATCCACTTAAAACCAAATTAATCAACCATAAACTCTAATTAAACCATAAAAAACTTAAGTAAACTCAAAACCATAATTAATTGAATTCAAAACCAAAATTAAAACAAAAAAACCCTAAATTAAATCCAAAAAGCCTAAATTAAAATTCAAAACCCTAATTAAAACAAAAAAAATTTAAGTAAACTCAAAACCATATTTAATTAAATCTAGAACCCTAATTAAAATACAAAAACCCTAAATTAAATCCAAAAAACCTAAATTCAAAACCCTAATTAACACACAAAAAATGTAATTTAAATACAAAAGCCCTAAGTAAACCAAAAATCTAATTAAAATCCAAAATCCTAAAACTAAACTAGTTAAAACCCTAAAAACCCTGAAATAATTAAAACTCTAATTAAACAAAATCAAAATTTAAAGAATCAAAACCCAAAAATCCCTAAAAATCCCGAAACAAAAACCAAAAATAACAAAAACCCTAATTTAAAACCAACTAATTAAAACCTAAATTACAAAATCAGAAATTAAATTAAAATCACAAAACCCCAAATTAAAAACCTAAAAGCAAAACCCTATATCCATGAAAAATTCCAAAAAACGAACATAAAACAAAAACCTAATTTAAAACCAATTAATTAAACCTTAATCATGAATTTAAGTGAAATCATAAAACATAAATAAAAACCTAAACCTAAAACCCAAAATTCATTTAAAAATCTTAAAAACAAAATCTTAAAACAAATAAACAAAAGAAAACAAAAAAACCAAACCTTAAGCCCATTTGCAGCCCAATAAGCCTAATACACCTTTAAATCCAAAAACTTTATAAACAGAGAAAAATAATTCCAACGACGGTTCTGGCAACCCCTGTTTTTTCCGACGAGAACTCCGACGAGATCCCGCAATATCCGGAGTGCATCCTAGAGCCCCGCAATCTTTGGCCAGTCTCCTCCAGCCCATGCCTGATCCAACGGCGCTCATCCGCTGGAGGGAGGAGAATCAACGGCCCTAGAGAGTCTCGTCGGCGTATAAAGCCTCACCGCTGACAGCACCTTGAGATCATCTGCTCCTAGCCTCTCCAAGCGACCACCCAATCCACCCCAGAGATACTAGCACTTTTTCCACGATCTAGACCTCTGCAAGCCCCCTTTTCGCAATCCAGAGCCGTCGCCGGAGAATCCAGAGCCCTGCCGTCGAGCTGTCGGGAGAGGCACACCACTCAGGTAACCCCTTCTCTCCTCTTTTTCAATTCAAGCATGTCTCTTAGGTCCCCTTAGGTTCCCTGGAATGAGCCATGGTGGAGCGGAGCCTCCATGTACCGTCGTCCCCATCTCCAGTGGTGGGTTCACCACCATCGGTGAGGCCATTGGCCCCTAGATCGAGGTGAGACCCCTAGGGTCACTCCTCCCTCTCCTTCTTCATCCTCTGGGTGCTCCCTTGCTCTCAAGGAGCCTCCAAAGCCTCTCGTGGATCCAGAGCCTCTCTGCCGGCGTTGCTGTCGCGTCGCTGTAGCACTATTGACTGCCATCGAGGAGCTACTGGAGACCTCCGGACGTCTACACTCCAGTCCACCACCTCGAGAAGCTTCATCATCTCTCCACGAACCTCGGAGGACCCCCAATCCCACCGCTTGGACCACTGTACATCTCGACGACCTCCTCTGTGCCTGTCGCCGAAGTCAGAGGTGGGAGGAGCACCCCGGACCTCCCCAGAGCATGTCGATACCTCCTAGAGCTCCACCGTGACTCTCCGAAGCTCCCTAACCGTTGTTGCGCTGCTCTAGCCATTGGGCCATCGCCAACCACCTCGCTGTCACCTTCCCCGACGCCGACAGAGTGCCCTTTGGAGCGCGAGGTGGGGGGAGGTCTTCAAGCTACCCCAGTCCCTTCTGACGTGCCGGAGATTGTCGCCATGGCTACCCGAGACTTCCCCAACCACCACTCACCTTCCTCCGCTGCTAAGTCGCTGCTGGTACATCGCCGGAGAGATCATCGGAGGGGGAACGCCGGTGATCCCCTGGTGATCTTCGAAAGATATTGTTTTGGGCCTAGGCCCCTTTAGTTCTAGGTTTTATGTTTATTACATTTAGGTCCTTTTTCATTTAATTTAGGTCCTACTTTTTACATTTTAGCCCCTGTAGTTTTAAAATACTTTCTGTTCTTTTATTTTCTCTATGAAATTTGCATATAATCCCCTACATATTTAGATTTTTTCATTCTTAATGCATTCATGCATATTTTATCACATCTAGGTCCCTGGAACCATGATTTCTTTACACTTGAGTCCTAAACATTTGCATTTAGCCCTTGAAATCTTTTAAAATGAGTTTTCCCTGTGAAATTAACATTCTGAACCCTGAAGGTTTTTTAAATCACACTGATCATCATTAAAATTGAATTTTTATCACATTTAAGTCCTAAGCATTTGCAATAAGCCCTAGAGTTTTAAACAAATGGGTTTCTTCTTGGAAAGTTTGCATATTAACCCTGAGAGATTGCATAATTACACAGACCAGTATAAAAGCTCAATTTTTATCACATTCAACCCCTAAAATTTTGCATATAAGTCCTTGAGTTCTTAATAAACAATTCCTGAGCACATATAACTTGCATCCAGACCCTTATATTAGTTTTAAATCCATCATTTAGGGTTTTAAATGTTTTCTTGCATTTTTTGGATATTTTTTACTCATTGCATTTCACATTTTGCATTTAATCATAGATTCCAATTAAAAATCATGTTTTCACTATGAATTGATCTTTAGTCTCACATTTTAATTACATTTGTACTTATGTGTGAATTTTACACTTTAAACCCTGAGTTTTTAGGAAATTACCCAAGTGCAATTTTCACACATCTCAGTACCACATACACATTTGATCCATCATCTTCATGTAGAATAGAAGTCATGAATACATTTTTGATCCAAATTCTCATCATTTTGTGAATTTTGCATTTAAGTCCTAGTGTTTGTCCTTTATTGTGTTTATATCATTTTATTGTTTTTCCCTCCATGTTTTCTTGCAAATACACTCTATGGACATTCTGCACTCATTTTGACATGACTTAGATCATGTATCTCTCCCATGCAAGCATTTTTCACATCTAGTCCAGAAAATGACCAAATTACCCCTATGCCTCCAATTCATGAGCATGCATCTCAATTTTGCACTCAACCTTGCATAGTCCTTGTCCAAGCCATTCCTTAGAATTTTTGCACATTTAAGCACTTATCCATGCATTTCATATTATTTTTCATCACATTTGCGTATCAGTCCATCCCTATTTCGTGAGCCTACATCTCATGCCTTTCTTTCGTGGATTTCTTTCTTCACTTTGCTTTCGGAGTCTCTCATCCAATATCTGATTTGATCTGCTTTAATCCTACATCTTGGATTTTTTTTTTTTGATTTGATTTGGATTTCATCGCCCGAGGGCATACACTAATTGACTGAAAGGCCCACATTGGCCTATTTGTAAATTATTTCTCTCCTTTGATTTTCACAATTTTTTCCACGATTCCAAGGACCTGGGTTGACTCCACTCCTTATCTTTTCAACATCAGTATGGTTTTCCTGAGCATTCTGTCAGAAACATCGTCATTTTATGTGAATTACTTCACATGTCAAAGTTTGCCCGTTTTATGTAGACTTCTTCGCAATTTTTCCGCTCGAATTTCCACAATGTTTTTCATGATTCTGCTGACTAGAGTTGTTTGCATTTTTTATTTTCTTGAGGCCTGTACGATTTTCTGAACCATTCTTTGCAAAAACCTTGTCATTTCATGTGATTTTCATTGTCGTGTCATACTTTACGATTTCATCATTTCATGTGGATTTCTTCGCAGTTTTCGCATACCATCATGCACATCTATCCAGTTTTGTCATGGCATTCATATTAGCATGTTCAGAGCATGATCTAGGCTTAGTAAACTTTCATCTAGCCTTTAACAAGCGATTTAGACTAGAAAGACCGAGTTTTTCAGGCATACGAGGGTGCCTAACACCTTCCTCGTGCGTAATAGGAATCCTGGCCTTCACATCTGCATCTCAGGCATTCAATCTTTTGCGATTTTCCTCGTCTTTCCATTAAAAGACTAGGTGACGACTCCTTTTCTTTTTGTTTTATCCTATCCTGCGCCTTCGCCATCTTGGCATGGCTGTGATCCCCTCCCTCTGGCGCAACTCCGGGCCAAACCCTTGGGTTGGCATGGTCACATACACCTGACAATTTCAGAGGCAATTCCAACTTATAGGCAACCTCACCAACTCTTTTGGAAATTCTTTAAGGTCCAATACAACGAGAACTCAAGTTTCCCCGCCTTCCAAATCTGGTTACTCCTTTTGTTGGTGATACATTCAGAAAGATGAAGTCTCCTACTTCGAATTCTAAACGCCTCCACATCCTGTCAGCATAGTTTTTCTACCGACTCTGTGCAGCTACTAATCTCTTGCGAATCAGTTCCACTCGATCAACATATTGTTGCACGATTTCTGGTTCCAACAATTGACGTTCACCTACTTCACTCCAATAAGTGGGTGTCCTACATGGTCTTCTTCACAAAGCTTCATACGAAGCCATCCCAATGCTAGAATGATAACTATTATTGTAGGAAAACTCAATTAATGGCAGATGATCCTCCCAACTTCCCTTGAGATCCAGAATGCAGGCCCTCAACATATCTTCCAGTGTCTGGATTGTTCTTCCAGTCAGTCCATCCATTTGAGAGTGAATAGCGATACTACAATTCAGTAATGTACCAAATGCCTCTTGTAATGCCCTCTAAAAACTGGATGTGAACCGGGTATCCCTATCGAACACGATCGACACAGGGACCCTATGCAAATGGACGATCTCAGACACATACAATTCAGCAAGCTGTGCTAGAGGAATACTTACTTGGATTGCTAGGAAGTGTGCTGACCTCGTCAATCGATCCACGATTATCCACATTATATCTGTAGATACCCCTATTTTGAAGTCACTTGGCAGCAGGCTCCTCCGGATGATGCTCTAGCTGTGACCACTAAAACCCTAGCCCACTTAAGCCCACACAAGCCCATTCAGGCCCACACTAGTCCACTCTGACCTAATTAAAATTAAAACCAAACAAAACACATTTAAAACCCAAAATTAATCAAGTACAAGCGTTAATGCAAAATCCAAAAAACCCTAAATTAAAATTCAAAACCCTAATTAAACCATAAACCCTAATTAAAACACAAAAAACCTAATTAAATTCAAGATCCTAATCCAAAACCCTAACTAAGATCCAAAAACCCTAAATAAACAAAAAACCCTAATTAAAACATAAAAACCCAAATTAAAACACAAAAACCCAAATTAAAACTCAAAATCCTAATTAAAATCCAAAACCCTAAAGATAAATTAATTAAAACCATAAAAACTCTAAAATAATTAAAACCCTAATTAAAAAATCAATTAATTAAACCGTAAGTCACAAAATCAAAAACTTAATTTAAATCACAAAAACCAATTAAAAAACCTAAAAGCAAAACCCTAAAATCCATGAAAATCTCAAAACAAAAATAAAACAAAAACCTAAAATAATTAAAGCCCTAATTTAAAACCAACTAATTAAACCTTAATCATAAATTTAATTAAAATCATAAAACATAAATAAAATCCTAAACCTAAAACCCAAAATACATTTTAAAACCTTAAAAAAAAAACCTTAAAACAAAAAAACCAAACCCTAGGCCCAATCGCCAGCCCAATAGCCCATTTGATTCTTAAACTAGAAAACTATATAAAGTCAAAAATAATTCTGACGACCCTCTCCAACGACCCTTGCAATCTCCGACGAGATCTCCAGTAGTCAATCCCTAGATTTCCAGTGATCATCCTCAACCTCCCGTGATCTCCGGACCTTCCTACCTCACCACACGTTCGATCCTACGATGCCCAGTGGTTGAGGAGGAGGATCCACTGCAGAGGAGGGCTCTGCCAGAGTATAAAAACTCCTACCGTCGACAGACCAATTATCAGCGTCAAGCCTCCCCAAGCACATTCAGCTTACAACCCCTTCCAGCGCCTTGATCCCCAGAGCAAACCCCGCATCCTTCCACAACCAGAGTGCCTCCCCCAGCTTCCTTTTGCAACTCAGAAGCCTCTAGCCAGTGTGTCATCGGAGCACGCCGCCGTCAACCCGACTCACCGGAGAAGACACCCCGCTCATCAGGTATTCCTCTCCCCCTCTATTTTCATTCAGGCATGCCCCTTAGGTCCTTTAGGTCCCCTGGATTGCGCCACGACGGAGCAACGCCTCCTGTGCGCCGTCGACCCCGTCTCCGTCGTGGGTTCACCACCACCGGCGAGGCCCTGGGCCTCTGGATCGAGGTGAGGCCACCGGGGCCAATCCTCCCTCACCCACCTCTTCCTCCTTGAGCCCCATCACTCAGGAGGAGATCTTGTTGGTCCCCTGAACCCGAAGACACCACCGTCGTCGCTATTGCCACCGTCGACTGACGACCTTCCACCGTGAAGCCTCTTGGGGTGCCCTGATCGCTCCAGTCATAGTCCATCACATCCGGAATACTCGCCGCATCGCCACGAACACCTCTCAGCACCCGCGTCGTCATTCCAGGCTCCAAAGCATGGTCCCCACTGCCGTCACGATCGCCGTCGGAGCCTGAGAAAGGGGGAACACCCCAAGGCGCTCCATCCTTGCCAAAGCCTCCCCACGGCCTCACTGTGCAGCCCAGGAGCTCCTCCGACCTCAGCCACGTCAAGCCACCACTTCCAGATGCGCCTCCGAGGAAGTCCCCATCGTCGGAGAAGAACGCCGACGAGGGGGGATCGACGGTGCGTTCCAGCCGTTGAGATCCCCATCGACGTCGTTGGATCACTTCCCCATCGCCTCCTTTAGCTTCTCCGCTCCCCAGATCTTCGATCAATCGCTGGAGAGGCTCAGATGAGCCTCCCAGGCTGTCGCCACCAGCGATCTTCGAATCGCCGGTGGTGACTGTTAATTCTTTTTTTAGTTTATTTTAGAATCCTTTAACTTATTTAATTATTATATTTAGGTCCTTTTTCATTACATCTGGGTCCAAATATTTATTTTTTAGTCCCTGTAGTTTTAAAAAATGTCAATTCTTTTATTATTTCTATAAGTTTTGCATATGACCCCCTACCTATTTTCTTTTTTAATTCCTAATACATTCATGCAAGTTTTATCACGCTTAGGTCCTTGTTTTCATATTTTCTTTGCATTTAGATCCTGAACATTTGTATTTGGCCCTTAAAACCTTTTGAAATGAATTTTCCCTGTGAAATTTACATTCTGAACCCTGAAGGTTCTTAAAATCACACAGATAATCATTAAAATTGAATCTTTGTCACATTCAAGTCCTGAGCTTTTGCAATAAGCCTTGGAATTTTTGAAAAATGAGTTTTCTCTGTGAATTTTACATCCTGAACCCTAATAAACTCCAAAATTACACTGATCAACATAAAAGCCCAATTTTTATCACAATCAGGCCCAGAAATTTTACACATAAGTCCCTGACTCTTTAATAAACAATTCCTGAGCACAGAAAATTTGCATATAGATCCCTAGATTAGTTTAAAATCCATCATTTAGGGTTTTAAATGTTTTCTTACATATTTCTGATATTTTTCACTCATTGCATCTCACATTTTGCATTTAATCATAGATTCGATTTAAAAATCATGTTTTCACTATGAATTGACCTTTAGTCTCACATTTTAATCACATTCGCACTTATGTGTGAATTTTGCACTTTAGACCCTGTGTTTTCAGGAAATTACCCAAGTGTAATTTTCACACATCTCAGTACCACATACACATTTGATCCATCATCTTCATGTAGAATAGAAGTCATGAATACATTTTTGATCCAAATTCTCATCCTTTTGTGAATTTTGCATTTAAGTCCTAGTGTTTGTCCTTTATTGCGTTTATATCATTTTATTATTTTTCCGTCCATGTTTTCTTGCAAATAACACTTTCTAGATGTTTTGTACACATTTTGACATGACATAGATCATGCATCATCCCCATACATGCATTTATCACATCTAATCATCCAAATGACCAAATTGCCCCTATACCACCAATTCATGCATCTACATGTTAGTTTTCGCGCTCAGCCTTGCATAATCCTTGTCCAAGCCATTCTTTAGAATTTTTGCACATTTAGGCACTTATCCATGCATTTCATATGGTTTTTCATCACATTTGCGCATGAGTCCCTCTTTTTAAGTGAGTTTGCATCTCATATGTTTCTTTCTTGGATTTTTCTCCTCTTTGTTTTCGGAGCCCCTCGCCCTACATGTAATTTGATTCTCTTTAATCCTACATTTTGGATTTTTGATTTGATTTGGATTTCATCGCCCGAGAGAGTACACTAACTGACCGAAAGGCCCACATTGGTCCATTTGCGGTTTATTTCCTCCTTTTTGATTTTCACGACCTCTTCATGATTCTGAAGACCTGAGTTAACCCCACTTTGTATCTTTTTGATGCCAATATGGTTTTCTGATGTGTTCCTTCCAGAAACCTCATCATTTCATGTGATTTTCTTTATTGTGTCGCATTTTGTGATTTTGTGTGGATTTCTTCGCAGTTTTCGCACATCATCTTACACATTCATCCAATTTTGTCATGGCATACATGTTAGCATGTTTAGAGCACAATTTAGGCTTAGCAAACATTCATCCAGCCTTTAACAAGCAGTTTAGACTAGAAAGATCGAGTTTCTCGGGCACACGTGGGTGCCTAACACCTTCCTCGTGCGTAATAGGAATCCTTACCCGTCTTTGGTTAGCAGACACCTGGCCTTCGCATTTGTGTCTCATGCATTCGAACTTTTGTGGTTTTCCTCGTCTTTCCTTTAAAAGACTAGGTGGCGACTCCCTTTTTTTTTTGTTTTATCCTATCTTGTACCTTCACCATCTTGACATGGATGTAATCTTCTCCCTTTGGCGCGACTCTGCGCCGGACCTCTAGGTTGGCATGGTTACAGTATCGTTCTTTCTGGTTTTGGGTAATCCCACCACAAAATCTATGGTGACATGCTCCCACTTCCATACTAGAATATCTAGGGGTTGCAATGTCCCTCTTGGCTTCTGGTGTTCGACCTTCACCATCTGGCAAGTCACGCACCTGGCCACATGCTCAGCTATATTCTTTTTCATTTCAGACCACCAAAAATTTCTCTTTAAGTCCTTGTACATCTTGGTACTTCTTGGATGAATTGTATACTAAAACCGATGTGCCTCATTCATCAATCTCTGTTTAACCTCCTCCACCTACGGCACATACAATCGTAGGTTAAATCTTAATCCACCATCAGCACCAACAGAGAAGTGAGACGCTTCTCCTGACTGCATCTTGACCCAAGTTTCATGCACAAATGGGTCGATCTGCTGAACCTCCACAATAATCTCCACTAATCTGGGACGAACAAATAGATTAGCCACCCAAGCACCAACATATCCCTGACATTGCTTTCGAGGTCTACATTCGACCAAGTTCTCCAGCATGTGCCATTCCTTCACCATCAAACTGGCCATCACATGTATGCGTCTGCTCAATGCATCCACAACTACATTAGCTTTTCCCAGACGATAGGACAAGTTGAAATCATAATCTTTAAGATATTCCACCCATCTCCATTGTCTTAGGTTCAGATCCCTCAGGTGAAGATGTATTCTAGGCTATGGTGGTCTGTAAAGACCTTGAACTGTTCTCCACACAAGTAGTGTTGCCAAATCTTCAATGCGAACACTACCGCTACCATTTCCAAGTCATGTGTAGGGTAATTCCTCTCGTAATCCTTTAATTGGCGAGATGCATATGCCACTACCCTACCATGCTGCATCAAAACACAACCTAATCCAGTCCCACAGGCATCACAGTACACAGAGAAACCTTTGCTTCTAGAGGGCAAGATCAACACAAGCGAAGAAACCAAACGAGCTTTCAACTCATTCAAGCTCTCCTCGCATTGTCAATCCCACACAAATTGGATTTCGTTCTGTGTTAACCTCATCAATGAAGCAGCAATCTTGGAAAAATTTTGAATAAATCTCCGGTAAAACCCTACTAAACCTAAGAAACTCCTGATCTCTATGACATTTCTGAGTTGAATCCAACTATTTATAGCTTCCACCATAATAGGATCCACCTTAATACCTTCTCCAGAAATAATATGGCCGAGAAAAGTAACCTCTTCCAACCAAAATTCACACTTAGAAAATTTTGCATAGAACTGATACTATCTCAACGTCTTTATGACCATGCTGGTGGAGGGGAACTGCGCTCCTCATGCCATCGGGATCGCATGGGAGTCGGTAGGGCCACGTCGAGTTTGGTGGTTCCGAGGGTGGAAAAGAAATGACTCGAAAACACCGGAAACTGTGCGAGAACGAAAACAGAGTCTCCACCTAGTCTATTTAAAACTAGAAGACGAGGAAAACCATATCGGAAAATCAAAAATCGAAATCGAATGCAATATAAGATGACTCATGCCAAATGGGTTCGACACACGGATCATGGTGAACTGGAGAAAAGGTAAGGACTCCTATTACATGCGGGGAAGGTGTTAGGCACTCCCGCACGCCCGATGGGTCGGTCTTTCTCGGTATATCTCTTGCGTGCATGAAAATGTAGGCACTTGATACCGGTTAATGGGGTCGTATGGATGATGCAAGGGAAATGAATCATATGATTAAGGAAACAAACCAAGCTAAAAGAAAAGCATAATTGAATCGGGAAACAACAAGTAAGGTACAAGACGGAAAGCAGGTGGGCCTACTGGCTAGGTTGGGTCGGAGTTACTCCTAGGATGACCCATGCATGTGCCATGCGCACGTCGTTCACGCAGCCCAGACGTGTATTCCTAGAGATGCCATGACTGTTTGCTATCATGGCCATATCCACAACGCAAAGGTACTACTGTGACCAACGAGGTACGGGGGGAGAAATCACACTAAGAGCTCATGCAAGCATCAAAGTCGAGGAAACCAAAACTTAACGGAGAACCCAAATCATTAACAAGAAATCTGAGCAAACCAGAGAATGAAAACATGCCAAAAGAAACAAAACATGCATGAATGTCTTATAGTAGCGCAAGTGACCTTGGTTTGGTAGGACCTGACCCTATCCATGCCCTGGTCTATACGCGCATGTGGGGTGCGCAATCACGATGCGCGCATGAAACAAGGCCACGCCCGCCTCCTTCATGGCCTCCTCCCCGGAAGGCAAAGCATCTCCGGGCCTAGGGATATGTCTGGAAGCTTGGGAGGACCACCATGGCACGAAGCAAATGCAGAGCTAATGATGAAATACAATGGGATTTTCTCCCTCCCTTTTCGTCGCAGGTGTCAATGCCAATCCTCCTCTGGCGAGCCTCCACGGGAGGTTTTCGGCCTGCAGAATCAGCTTGACCACTCCGAGAGGTGGAGGGAGGAAGAGGGATGCCGTTGGACATCCAAACCGAGCGTTCAAGGGCTGGGACAGCCTCACGTCGGTGATCGCCGTCTATCGGTGGGGATAGTGATGGGTTGCACAAATGGGAACAAAAACGTGAAAAAAAACTACAAAAGAATGAGGCAAAAGGGCTGCTAGGTATTCCTATGATGGTTCCTGTAACACCCCGATCCCGGACACGCTACCAAATAACAGTATCCCAAGCATAATTACACTAATTACAGAAACAAATATAACGGTAACTAAGGCTGACCTTCAGGATCACAATGTGCGGCTAGAAGCTCCAACTCCTGCATCGGAACCCGCCTGCACGCGGTTTGCACCTGAAAACCAAATAGCATGCGTGAGTGACATCTAAGTCACCCAGTACGTGCCCCAAAACATACAAACCACAAAAACTCGGCAAAACCATAAATCTCACTTTTTCAAAACTTGGTTTTCTCTTTTTGAAAATCATCCTTTCTTTTATTAAACAATCACTTGGGAATTCAATCCCAATCCATGTTTTTTTTCAAAAGCCATGTTTTCTTTTTCTTTTCTCAAAACATTTGGAAATTCATTCCAAAACCACTTTTTCTTACAAAACATTCCTTTACATTTCTTTCAAAAACCATTTGGAATTCATTTTTTTTCCAAAACTTCCCCTTTTCAAAATTTGGGATTTCTTCCCAAAACACACTTTTTCAAATTCACATTTCCGACCAGATCCAGCCTAAAACACAATGCTTCATTGGGCTCAAAACCAAATCAAAAACATTGGCTGGCAACTGCTTAAAACATCATCATTTCTTTTCAGGATTTTAGGACCATTTTATCAGTCCAATCCTGACCAAAACACATTTCACTTTCTTTATTCATTTCCACTTTTCTTTACTGTTGTTACCTTGATCAGGGGTAACCAGGCACACAAGCAGTA
>JAMKQA010008747.1:0-54329 GCA_024699735.1 Posidonia australis | reverse complement strand
ATATATATATATATATATATATATATATATATATATATATATATAAAACAGAGGTATTACGTGCATTTTACCTCAAAAGACTCCTTAGATGAAGCTATATCTGGACCATTGATCATACCTACACATATCTTAAGATAAAAAAAGAAAAACCACAAAATAACTGTTATTTCCAATAGTAGTATTACCATATTCAAAAATAAAACTAAAAGCAACTGTACTTTTCAAATACATCAATCCAAAAATGATGTCTTTTCTTTCTCTCATCATATCACACGTAAAACGAAAAAAGAATATGACTACTTTTCCACGTCTTCCAATATATCCATTTACTATGTAGATGTATCTTTGTAGAACACAATGATATGTTAACTACTACGTTTAATGTCTTATTATTGTATATAAATTTTGATTTTACGTTTATATATTATTACTGTTTACCCAAAAAATCTCATCGACCGCCACCACTCCTAGTGACAGGAAAGTCTTATTTACTTTTCTCTGATGCCTTTTAGATTGCAGCATGAATAATTAATAAATCACACCCGACCTTGTCTCTTGCAACCAGTCAACCATCCTACCGTTCAAATGGACAATAAGGAGAAACTCTGGAATAACCCCTTTTCTAGAGAGAGAAAGGAAGGATAAGAACGATGCCATTTTTCGAAGTCTATGAATGCTAAACAAGGACGTAAATCTTAACCAAAGTCCGCCCATGTGACAAAAACCTCGACAATTTTTCTTGCTCGGGCACTACTAATTAACTCGGTCTGCTTAAGAATTAAGCTCATAAGAAAAGGATGTGTCTACCAGAGATAAGGCCAGAGCTCACGTCAATTGCAACTAGATGTTAACTGTAACGCCCATGTGCTGGTTGTCACCTGTTGTGTGATGGGGTATCATTTTTGTAATATTTTTTTAAAGACAATACTTTACAATATTCTGATTCAAATTTTCCTATAATAATAAAATTAATTACCATTTACAAAAAAAAAACTGTAACGCCCACGTACGTATGGACCAGTCCAGTGAAAGGAATCACTAAGACTCTGTAAATATGTGAGCATTATAAATAAATAAATAAAAAAATTAAAATAACATTATTTATTATATTTCTTAAATATATCCATCAAAGTTCTATTACATGACTTAGAATTTAAATATCACTAGAATGGTATTCTTTTGAGTCCCATATGTTTTTGTTGAATCAAAATTATCTTCCATGCAAATCCAAGCTAAACAACTCTACAACCTATGACTACTTGCAGTAGATAAAAACACAGTATGAGTTTATGAAAAATTCAATATGCAAATAAAATCCTAACTTAACACATTTTTAGACAGACTCAAAATCACATTCTACATTTTCACTTTCATTTTATTTCAGTAATTTAGTAGATCCTTTGGACCACCCACCGCTAGTATAATATGATCTTCTAATTAGTATATAACCTAACATCACCTCCATCAATACATGTTCAATTGCATACTTGATTCATTAGTGAAGATTTTATATATTAACCTATATTAGTCAATAGACATTAAATCTGAGCCTTGTTATCTTTTCGTTACCACTAGATCCTTAAACGGATTCAATACTAAACCTTGTCAAAGAAGTGCATCCCTTCTTAGAGTAATTACTCCGAAGAGTCTTATACCAAAACCTTGTTCTCTCTTTCTCTTTATGTTTTCAATTGGAATAAGTCTTAAACACATTTTACAATACTTACTTTATTATATATGTGTTTAGTTCTAAAATTTCTAAACTTGAGGGACCTAATTGTAAAATCCCCAAAAGTTTCTAATTTTGAAATTAAGATCAAAGTGTCAAAAGACTACTTCAAAATTAGGTTTTTTCTAAACATAGAATTACTTTGCAATTTTAGGGTATTTTTTAAAATTATGATTCTATACAATTTTAGGATTTAACTTGTAATTTCAATAAAAATTTCATATATACTAAGTTCATTGTGTAATTTTAGATAAATGTTCAATGTTTTATTTCCAAAATTATCAATCCAAAGTCCAACATAATAGAACATGCAACTACGTGTAGATATCTCATTTTTGACATTCCCTTTTTTCTTTAAAGTTGCATCATTCTATATTATGTTGTATTCAATGTTAAAGGCCTTTCTTTTAGAATTAGAGCTCTCTTAATGCTCATTTGCGACTCTTAGCCATAAAACCATATTTCAAAGTCATTTACATAAAACACAATATACACTATGTTCTATGTTAAATGTTGGACAATCTGCATTTTACAGTGGCACTATGTTTTCCTCCCATTCCAATCAACCCTTCTTTTTTAGACTTAAAATAATTTTTCATCTTTTGAACAAGTTCACTTGCCTTATTTGGAAGTCATTATTAACTTTTTAAATGACCCAATCAAGAATCTTTAACCTGACACTCAAATTTGACAAGTTTTGAATGAGAGTGTAAAACACTTACATTTGTGTGTTTTACATTAAATGCAAAATATTATGTAATTTACACCTATCAATTGAGCTTCCTTGTGTTTCTTTCTTTCCTTTTTAGAATAATTTAAAATTCAAACTATTTCCATTTAAGAATAATTTGGTTGATAGTGCATGGGCTTGAATAATCCTTAAAAATGAAGAGCATTATACTTCATAATGTATCCTTGCCTGCCTTCAATATTCATGCTTATAGCATGTATCCTAGTCTCCCTTCCTACTCATTTATTTTGACAATCACCAAATGGAGTAAAAAGAAGGGAGTGGAGGAATAGGACAACAATCTATTTGGTTTTGAGAGAGACAGGAGATGAGAGAAATATTCCCAAGGTCGTCGCCTCGCAATCACCAACAATCACCTACACAATCGCCCTCCTCTTACCGCTCTTGCAGTCGTTGCTAGTGGCACTTGCAGTCACTGTCAGTGGAGTTGTTGCAATAATCATTGTCGGTGGCCCTTGCAATCATCGTCGATGAAGTTCTTCTCATAGTCGTCATGCCCTCTCGCAGTCGTCATCATCGTAGGAGGAAAATCTAAGATTGAGAGAAACGTAGGATAAGAGAACGAATCAACATAATCTCTCTGGATCTAGACTTTCATGTAGAAATTTGAGTAAAGGGACAATGGATCTCTCAAGAACTCTCAGTGGCATTTAGAGGTCTCTCCCTTTTTCTCATTTTTTATCTCCTCTCCAACCAAAAGGAACCCCCTCAAATCTAAACCTATTGGTCTTTATAGAAGGCTTGGGCATCAACTTCGTAGGAGGATGAGTAGATAATATCTCGGTGCCAATAAAATATCCAAGCCTAAATTTTAAAAATAAAAACAGATATTTTTATTCATCACCACTCCATCGACAACGAGCACAGATATTTTATTTTTTGCTGACGTAGAAAATCAAATAAAATATCTATTAAAGTTAATCGCTTGTTATTGTAGTGTCGAGCTATAAAAATCCACATATTTAAAAATTAAAATCCCAAACAGATTAGCTACGAATCTAGGAATCTCATATGACTTATTCTCCATTTTTAAACTTTTTTTGCAACGAAAAGATATTATTAATAAATATCCAATTTAAACAAAGACTTATATATTAAGTAATCTAAATTTAAAAATAATATCCTCTATAATTACGAAAGGGAGGTGAATTAGTTTTATAAATATTTTTGACCTAGTCTTAATCCATAACTTTTATGATATTTTGGATTTTATCTTTATTTTTAAGCATCATTTTGAATTAAATGTAGTTATAACAATAAAAAAATGTGATAACTATAACCTCGTTTTTGATTAAAAAAAGATATAATTTTAAAATCAATGTCATCCACTTTTCTGGAATTTTTTAGCATTTTCCTGAATTATTTGCTATTTTTAAAAGTTTATATGATAAATCATATGTTTAAGTGCTAGGAAAATCGTAAAAATAATAGTAATTATGACAAAAATGTTATAATATTTTATAAAAGTCCCATATTATATTAATGCCTACAATGACAAAATATATTAGGAAAGAGTCTCGAGATACTCATCAGCTATGTCATTGGTGACAAGAACTAGTCGTTTATGAAAGAGCGACGAGACACATTGTCTATTAAATTAGCGACGGGATCTGTTGTTGCTCAACAAGACAATGAGATGATCTTTTGCAATTTCCCTCCTTCTCCCTTATATTAATCCAGAGAAATATGTTACTAGTTCGAAATAACTTCAAAATTTCAATAAAAATCATAAAAATATTTTTTTTAATATTAAAATACTAGAATCTGTCACTAATTTGAGTTCAACAAGAGGATTAACTCTGCCTCAACTAATAAACCTGAATTGAAGATTATTAAAAGTACTCAAACTTGCCACTAGCGTGAGTAAAATGAAAGTGTTGACTGTACCACTGCAAGCACACTCACACTAAGAAAAATGCTCAAAATGCCCAAACTTACCACTAGTTTGAGTATATTAGCTCTACCACAACTAACAATTTTGAATAAAGAAAAATCAAGTAATGTGTTTAAATAAATCATGGAAAATCTAGAAGATGTGTTAAAAGTCTTTAGTCATGTGATCTAGGACACCTCAAGGTTTCCTATCCTTAATTAACTTTTGAAAATGCAAAAATAAGATTTCTACAATACTAAACATATTTGATCTCATGCTTTGAACCTTGGCATCAATCTTAAGATGAAAGTGTGATAATAATTATATGTTAATTTCGACATTATATTCAAACATACATGAAAACTATATCTTAATCTCAACATTATATTCAAAAATACATGGTTACATATAAATAAATTTTTATCATATAAATTTTCTCCCTTTTTTATTCTACAATACGTGTGTGATGACCGTAACGAGATTCTTTCATGGTAATTAATAGACTCTTGTCAAAAGTGGTTTAGTAGAACTCCATATATTGAAAAATTATGACAACACCTTGAGATTTGTTAGAAAATACAAATTCCACAAGAGTGTAGAAATGTTCTTGTGAATAAGTATGTGCTAACATTTATTGATAATTTTGCAGGATGGTTTAGGTTTACATGTTGAAACACAAGAATAAAATGTTCACTTAATTCATGCAATGGAAAGCATTAACTAAGAAGAAGACAAGAAAGAAGATTAAGTGGTTGAAGATAAACAATGAGTTGGAATTTTGTTCATCTAAGTTCAATAAATTCTACAAAATTGAAGGCAATGTCAGACATCGAGTTGTCAGACACACAAGACAATAAAACGGTGTTGTAGAGAATATGAACCAAACTCTTACAGAAAGGACATCAAACTCATTATATGTTATTCAATGTTAGATTATCGAAAGACTTTTAGACTGAATCAATTACAACAACGTGTTACTTTGTAAATTGTTCCCCATCGTCATTCATTGAGTGAAAGATACTGAAAGATGTATGGTCTAACCACCCTATCGATTATTCAAATTTGAAAGTTTTTTAATGTCCTACATATACATGTGTAAATGATGATAAACTAAAATTTAGAGATAAAAGGTGCATTTTAGTTTGTCACGATTATGGTCTTAAAGAGTTTAGGTATTAGTATTTGGATCCTAAATCACCCAAGATCTTGATTGAAATAGATGCTTTTCATAAGTCTACTATATTGAATTGGAGTGGGGATAGTGTTGTTCCTCCTAATGTAGGCACATGCAGTACTGTTACCAGACAGGTAAAAATGGAAACAAAGATAGAAGTTCTACCACATACAAACATAATGTGTGATTGTATAGAAGAAGAAACACAATTGGAAATGACATAGTATGTAGATTCAACTCCATTGCATATGTAGTGTCAGTTGCCGAAGAGACGCCAAATGTTGAAAAATCTTCGAAGTATGTATATGCAATTTCAACTCCAAATTTAACATCATGATTGATTGTCATGAATGAATAGTTAAAGTTTAGATATAAGAACAAAACTTCAAAGTTAGACAACTCATCCAAAGGAAAGAAGATCGTTGATTGCAAGTTGGTAATCAAGAAAAAGAAAGGCATATCTGGAATGTCAAATATAAGATTTAAAGTTCAGTTAATTGCAAAATGTCATAATCAGATTGAAACCTTAGTTGCAATGAAGGATTTGGAGTTAGAGTAATTCAATGTCAAGATAACTTTCTTGCATGGTGAACTTGATAAACAGATTTACATGAAATAACCAAAAGATATTCTTTCAAAGGGAAAAAAGGATCACGTTTTTTTATTGAAGCCCTTCATCATTTGAAACAATCTTCTTATCAATAGTATACGAGATGTGATTCGTTCATAATTAAGCATGACTACAGTAGAAGTAAATATGACAATTGTATTTACCTAAGAGGTTTGATGATTTTTTTTATCAATCTGTTACTTTATATTGATGATATACTTATTACAACGAAGAACAAATCTAAGATCAACAAATTAAAGAAGTAGCTTAATAGAGAATTCAAAATGATTGATTAATGATTGATTTGGAGGTAGCAAAATAAATTATTGATATGAAGATTCTTAGAGATTGAAAAGTTAGAAAGTTGTTTCTAAGTCAACAGAAGTACATTAAAAAGGTGTTACAACACTTTAACATTTGAGATGTCATGTTGAAGAAAACTTCTCTTGTCACTTACTTTAGGTCATTTGCAAATCAGTCTCCGTAGACAAAAGAAAGCATGACATACCTGCTAAGGGTTCCATACTCCAATGTAATCGATAACATCATGTATGTTATAATTTGTACATGTCTAGATATTTCACATGCAATCAACATCATTAACAGAAACATGTTGAACCCTAACAAGGTACTTGAAGTAGATTATAAAATATCTAAAAAGTACATCCAGTGTTTATTTAAAATTTGAAAAAAAAACAAAGATAGCCTTGTTAACTATGTTGATTCAAATTTTGAGGAAGACTTAAACAAGGGAAAAATCACTCACCAATTATATGTTTACAATTGGAAATTATACAGTCAATTGGAAAACTATACTACAACTACAATTACTTTATCTACAACGGAAACAAAATACATGACAACAACAAAAACTATCAAAGATGTTATGTGATTGAGAGATTTAAAGAGATTCATCAGAAAGTGATCATCGTTCATTGTGATAATCAAAGTACTATTTAACAAAAAAAATTATACATCACAAGAAAAAAAAACATATTGATGTCAAATATCATTCTTCTAAGTGTTAAAAACTCAATGCAATATTATTATCAAAAAGATTGATACAAAAAATAATCCAACTAACATGATAATGAATTCACTCCTAATTGTCAAGTTAAACCTCTATTCAAACTTAGTTAAACTTTACATCACTTGATATGATGATATTACAAAGATAGAGAGATATAATCTTATATTCTAATATTTCATGAGATTATAAATTAAAGTGGAACTTATTACACTTTTACATTTTGTAAAATTAAAGTCATGATAAAGATTTGTTAAATACACCATGAATTATAAGTTTTAATACACCCATTTTATACACATCTTTTAAAAATGTATTTATTAATGAATAACAGAGCAATCCAAAATAGACAATCTAATTACACACAATTCAATTTTTCTTATCCTTTTATGTTTAATTTCAAATTTAAATATAAGGATTATTTTGAATTGGTAAAATAATAAAATGGTTTCCTTTATATACATGAATCATATGCATTAAAGCAAAATGATCTTGAATAAAAGATTAAAACAGCTAACATAGATATTATACTGTCATCATCTCTTTTAAATATATTAGATTTAGAAAGTTTACTCCTTCCTCTTAAAAAAAATCTTTTCTCTTATACTTATTTTATTATAGTAATCTCAACTCTTTCTTCCGCTCGTTGAAATAAACTATTATTAAATCATGTAAATCTTTCAACATTATATATAAATCACCACCATCCATGGTTCATGCCACTGAGCTGTTTTTTTTTCTGAGAATAAACCGCCATGATGGAGTAGCCGTTGTTAGTGAACTACCACCGAGTTGAATATCATCAAGTTTCCCTCATATATCAATAACGTAATTATGTTCCCCATGAAGGAGACCCATAATGCCATCGATTCTGTCGGTAATAATTACCTGCAAAAAGTAATATGGAGACTTTCTGTTCAAGTCTGCAGTGGAGGGAAACAGAGTTCTTAAGTAAATCGCCATCCAACCATCCAGGAACATACCACATTTTCACCAATCAAATAACCCTAAGTCGCTCGATGAACCCAGCGTTCAAGTCGGAGTTGCTTCAACGGAGGACGATCGTTGGGCTTGCCCTTGCTTGGGCAGTGCCACCTCCCAGGAACAAGATTGGTTTGATCCGCTAAAGCATCTCTTTTCCTGGAAACAATGTACACCTTTGAGGTCGATTCAGCTTCTTTGTGCTTCAATACTGGAATCGCTTTTCTCGATCCTCTCTCATTCCCTGAGCAGTCACGTGGTTTTCTTGTAGAGATCCATCTGCCATTGCTCTCTTTAGAATTTTCTTTGTCGTCTACCAATTCAGAAACGCTTCTTACAGACTTCTCCCGACCATGATCACTTTTGGAGAACAAGGCATCATCAGGAACAAAACATCCTACTCCTGAGGATAGTTTGCTGCTGATCATCGTGTTTGTATCGTTTCTATTGGACCATTCTTCTTGATTCTGCTTATTTCTTTTGAAATTTTCAACTGAATATCTGTTGAATCTTGGTGCAAATAGGTTACGTTCTTCATCATAATTGTTGGGGATCTGCCTCTCTTCAGACTTGGGGAGATAACTGCGGTGATTATTGAAATGAACAAAACTACTTTCAGAAGATTTTTCTCGACCAATCTCATTCCAAGTGCTCCTAGGAGAGATGTTTTGTCCGTCATGATCTGCTCCAGCTGATCCACCAACTATATTCTCCTGTAATTCCAAAAAAGGAGATAAAGAACCATGAATAAATTCCATGTAGATAGACAACCCTCTACAAAATCCATAACCACCGATAATAACTACCATATGATACAAAAAGACTCACTCATTTTTCAAGAGAGAACTCATCATGAAACCTAAAAATTAAGTTCATAAGGTGAGATCAGTGGCAAAATCCCACACAAGGCAAGCTCAAGTCAAACGTGAAGCATAGCCTTACGATATTCCTAAACATGGAAAAAGTCAATTACAGCAAAATGCACTGTTTTGATTCAAATGACCACATCCGGAACTACAATGAATTGCCACTTCTCACTTCTTCGGGATTATATTAAAGTATGGGTCTGCATGCATTTCTCAAGGACTATACAATGATAATGCTTAATCTGAACCTACAAGCAAATACCGCAGTTTCTATTCTCTACATGCTAGCAACCATCTCTTATAAACCATAAGCGGGTCCATTGTTCTTTCCTACAGGAGTGGTAAATATCAATATCATCGTTATTCCACTACATCTTCCCGCAGTTTCCTCTAAACCTTCCCTTCTTGCATCCAAACATCAACCATTTGTTTAGCATCCTATTGGAGCATCACAACCATCAACTTAATCGTGTTCATGCCTTCAAAATCATCACCAGCAACTGATAATTTATTTCCTACAAAATAACAACCCGATGCCGCATTTTACTACATACAATATTATAAGCACAAAAGCTTCATGATCACCAGCAATCTTAATCAGGAGCTTATCAATGTACCTGAAGTGACTTCCCATGCAAAAATGCAGCATTATGGCCTTGTGTTGCAGGTGTTTTTGTTAGAATTCTCAAAGGACCAAATGGCTTCCCTAACTTTGCAGTACAAAAAAACCATATTCTCGTTTACCAGAATAACCAGAAAAATGATGTGAACACTGAAGACCATCCTTTTTGCTCTTAGACAACCATTTCCAGAATGTAACGTGATGCAGTTTATATAAAACCATCCTGAACCCGAAATATCTTTCTAAAACTGATCCATTAGGGTATATGCAGTTTTCTTCAATCAATAGCACAATTTGTTGTCTCTCTACTTATAACAGCAACAAAGCTTCATTTCGTATAAGGTTCAAACAGATTATCTAGCATTTTTAGTTCCAATAAAAAAAATGCCACGAAAATAGGACTTCTTTTACACATCAAGAGCATGAAAACTAATTTCTTCAACTTGCCACGTAGTTGTTGTATTACCAATGTATTCACTAGGCAAATGGTGGGCCCCTATAATATTTTAAACATGGGCAAACAAAAGTTATTTACAAACATTAAATACGCATGCCATCATTGGTCTCTTATAAACTATGGTACAACTGCTCACACGATGCCTTACAAGGGTTGCTCTTCATCAATAAAGTTTTATACTTCAGTGGTTGCCATTCAAGCTCCAATCCACATTCTAATATGAGTATATGATACGATTTCATGGTTGACGATTTAAAGTTCAGCTCATAATCCTCCATTTCAACTACTGTCATAACCCAAACGCAACAGCAGTAAAAGCCAAACTCATAAATTCTATTAGTATTATAATTAATGCTAACGTCTCAACATATTACCTACAACCATATCACACAATTACTTAATTAAAGCATAACATCTAACATAAACTAAAAGTAAGAAAGAAGTTATAAAACTTATATGCCTAAAGTACTACATCACATCCCAAGGAAAGCGTGAAAGAACTCTACAATGATTTCCAATTAGATGGGACTACCACAATTAAGGCTTAATGCACACATGCCCAAAAAAAAAAAAAATTCAAAAACAACGACATGAGACCCACATAAGGGAACTCAATATGCTACACATATAGCATGAATTAGTCCTACCACCATTAATATTTTAATATGTAATTATCTTTTATATTTCAAGTTACACAAAATATGCAAAAACATCCTCGAAAACTTGTGATAATTGAGTTACATTTATTTTCAATGAATCGATCACATATAAAATATAATATAAAACAACATATGGAAATAACATTAATATTTCTCATTTTAAACTAAAAAATTTAATGAAATCAAGATATAACCCATTAATCCATAATATTGGTTAAAGCCCTTAAAATCCACATATTTCCAAAACTGAATCCAACCTATGACCAGATGTTGAAAACATTCTATAATGCCAGGTAAAGGACTGTCATGCTAGTTCGTTACGTTCAAAATCAAATATCATTAAATCATCAAATACAAGACCCTCCATTTGTATGCTAATTATTAAACGCTACCGCATCATGACACATGCATATTACAACATGCCTTCCATTCATGTTCAAATTTTCAAAATGGAAATCCAACACAAAACATATATATGAATTGACACATTATCAACATGATATAAGCCAAGCCTTGCAAAAATCTCTTTTCCATTATTGAAAAACCATCAAACTTCAATTAAAAAACCATTTAGTTCTTTTTGACAACTCATAAGTAAATATAACTCAAAACTTACGTTGCCATGAAATAACTGAAAAGTCAATAATCCACTTAAAACATCACTTTTATTCTCATGTACTTTTGTTATCTACATGTTATTATGTTAAATATGTAGATAGTAAGCACATTTGAAATTCGAGAAAATGAACCTTCTCATAATAAAATTCAGCATAGTAAAAATCTGATTTTTTATTTTTTTATTTTTTATTTATCATAACATTCTTGCTAAACATAGGAGTCAATGATAAAATCCTAAGAATAAGTAATGAAATTTCTATACTCTCTCAACATATAAAATTTTTGTAAAGTTAAATTATATTGAGAAAATCACATGTCAGTATTGAAGAATATGCTCTAAATAAAATAATGGCATACAAAATTCAGATTGCACTATAACATTTCATACATTCTTACAGTGTAAAACTAAAGTTCATAAAATTATCATCAATGAAGTTAGTTCTTTAAATGTTGTATTTAAAAACACTATTACTATACTGAATCTAACATATGAGTGTCATCCTTATTCATTCCACATTCCTATTGATGACACTACTCTTTTGATTTCTAAAAAATACCGTATTCATATCCAAACAGGTGACTTTCATGGATGTGTTTATGTGATGTTCCTCTAATGAACATCAATCACATTCTTTTAAATTTCCCACAACTTTAAAAAAAGCAAGCTTGCCATAACATGTAAAATATTACATATGTTTTTAAATCTCAAAGCGAGCCTTTCAAGTTATTTCCCATGAAACCAATGTCAAATATCTTTAAACTTACACAATTAAGTAATCAAATTCTTTACCTCTAACTATACACAAATCTCTTCAAGAATTTAATACTAAGAAGTTAAATTTAGTATCTCTAATTTTCAAAGAAAAACCTTTTCAAAAACATGATACTAAGGAATTAGACCAATTACTTCAAATTTTCAAAATAAAATCTTCACAAGAACATAATGTACTTGTCTTTGTAAAGATTTCCTTGGTTTTCACAAAATGTGACAAAAGATTGATGGACACGAAGATTAAAAGAAACTTCACCCTAGAAAAAACTATTGCTAAGAAATCTTAAAATATGTCTAAAGTTAGAAGATCTTTAATATCCTATAATTCCAACACAATGGTATATTTATATGAACAGTAAAACAAGTCTAGTGAAAGGAAAAACATTAAATCATCTCATTACAAAAGATAAGAGTTACATATATAAAGGAACATTCAATGAACAGATATCCAATAACAAAAATAGCCTATAACTAACTAATAAGTCTAATAGGTTTATTTATAACAAAACTTTCTCAAAACAAATGTCCACAAAGATATCCACAAGTCCGCTACTTTGATCTTGCAAACTAACAAACGTGCATAGCAAACATCTACAAATCTCATGTATCAATTCTACATACTAACAAACATCTGAAGCAAACATCCACAAATCTCTTGTGTCAATCCAATAATATAGCAAACATCCATTCAAACGTCCACCAGACTGTTTCACAGCATATTTAACATATCTTGAATGAATTGAAGGATTGACCTATCTAAGGATGAATCATGTTTGGATTGGTGTTTTCAACCCATTCATTAAGCAAGCCAGGCTATGGTTAGAACTATTTGGATCAGGTCGAAAATGATTTCAAACCAACCCAACCCACAAACTAGTATTGCCATCCCCAGCAACATGGATATCTCTTCCAAAACACTTGTGCAGATTCCAAGTACATTTCCAGACAGAGATCTTGCATCATTAGTGTTGCTTTAGAATTCTTGAAGGCCAAGTAGCCTCCCTAACTTCACAACGCAAGAAACCGTATACTATTTTTTTTCAAGGATTGAATAAGATAAATAACAAACATTGAAGGACATCTTTTTTGCTCTTAGACAGCTTTTTCCAGGTATGTAACATTCAATATGGCATTGTTCTCATTTAACCATCCTGAGACTGAAAAAAAATCTTTTTAAAACCAGTCCTTTAGGGTGAATGCAGATTCCTACAATGAATCACACAGTTTGTTGTACCTGATAGCTCCTCCTTCAACTTTCTAGTTACAAGATCCACAGAGCTTTATTCCTACAGGGTCCAAATTGATTATCTAGTATTTTTAGTTCCAATCATGCTGATGGCCATGAAACAGTCCTAGTCTACTATATATAACCACTACTCCATCAAGAGCATGATATCCAACATCTTCAACTTGCCATATATTTTTTGCAATACTGTTATGGTAGCGAAGGTCACTTATATTATTTTATACAGTATTTATTGCTTGATAAATATATATTCATTTTTTATATGGTATGAACCAACATAATTTATTCGTGGAAATTGATTATGCCAACAACAGACTCTCATAAATCATGGTAAAAGTATAAAACATGCATTGCTCATTGGATGCCTTAGAGGTGTGTTGCTCTTCATCCATGCTTTAAACATCAGTGGTTCACCTTCGCCCAATCCACATACATATGACATGATTTGCTGGTTCGATTTCATGTCAAGAGTCGTCTATAAAAATGTGAAAATTTTATCTTTGTCAATGGTGCATCCATCCCCTTCATTCACACGCTCCAGGTGTTCATGAGATACCCCACTTATCCCCTCAATTAACAAGCATTTGCCTCCTTGACAAATTTGTAAGATAGCTTTCCACTCTACAAATCAGGTTAAATCTTGCCTCCCTGTGGTTTATTTGTTTTCTATTGTTCATCATGTGTTCGTAGCTGTTCTTTGACATCAGCAGCACATGGGAGGACCAAATATCCCCAACATAACCTATATATTGTAACGAAGCTTTAAGGGATTCTAGTTGGGAGTCTTGGATACTTGCAATGAGACATGAATTTGACTTTATATAAAAATCTAAACCCAAATCCATGGAAATAACTCATTGGTTGCAAGTGGATCTTGAAACTAACATGTGATCTGGTAATGTATTGAATGAATGTAAAGGGCGGCTAGCTACACCACCATTAATGAGCATAGCAGCACGAAAAATATCCTTTCCTTGGCCATTTTATTTATGACATCTTCCCAGATCAGTTGTCTATGATCACCTTTTCAAAGTTACAAAAAGGCTTAATGTCAAACAGCACCGGACTTTGCTTGCCAAAACCAATCAAATCACGCCTATTATGTACTAACAGATATTTATACATTTAAAACAAAGACCATAAAGTTTGTCTATTTTTTCCCCTAAAACTGGATTTATATGACCCTGCTACTGCCTATAGCTCTTACTAAGAAAATTGAACAAAAAGGGAAAAAACCAACTGCATTGAAGAAAACCAACAAGAACTCCATCAATCAATGTTAAGCTATAATTTTTTAACGATTATGAAATGAGAAATAAAGAAAGAAAGAAACGGGCTTTAATAGCATGATCTGGGGTCAAGAGTCGGAGCACATCCTTACCTCAGCTATGGCAGTGCAATCCTCCTCCTCCCCGGAAACCTTAACCAAAGGCTTTTCCAAATCGATCTTCACCCCACCACCACCATCCACCTCCTCGTGCGCACAGCTTTCCAGTTCCAAGCCGAGGAGAGAGGACTCCTCCGTCGGTGATTCATACTCATAGCTCGAGAACCAGTTCCTGACATCAGGAGGCTCTAACAACACCACCACCCGCAAATAAAACAATCAGAACGCCAAAAATACAAAAAAAAAGAAAGAAAAGGAAATCAACTGTTCTCTCCCACACACGCACCAGACTGCGATGACAGCTGAGGCGAAGACGATCCGGGGATCTGGAGAAGAAGGAAATGGGGAAGATCTCGAGTGTGAGACTTCATACTACTCGAAAGGAAAGGTGTCGACGACGGGAGTGACTCCGCCATGTCGATGTACCTGGGAATCTAGGGATCGGAGAGTGGAGAAGTAGGACAATGCGTCGCCGCCGCGATTATTCAACTGGGATCCAGCAGCGTTCGACCGCGCCATCGAAAACAGAGAGGGTGGTGGTAGTGGTGGAAGACTTGGAGAAAAGATCCACACATTGGTGTGGCGGTACTGGGGTTTTTGAATGTTTCCGCTTCCTTTTTTCTTTTAATTCCACTCGCGCGGGAAAACTTTCTCATTTTCTGATTTGATTTCTCGTTCGAGCCATACACGGCTAGCATTCGAGGTATTCTTGTTGATACTCTGTTCACAAAATCCTAGATGAAGCTGCAAACGAACATAGTTGATGGAACCTGTAAATATCATTTGATATGATCTCTCTTTCTCAGGATATTATCCAATGATTGAGATTAATTCATGTATAAATTCACATATACAAAATATTTTCCTTGTTATTGAGGACTTGGGGTACTTGGTAAATTGATTTATTCTGGACAAAAATGAGACTACATCTAGACCTGTCAATTTTTGACACGACACGAACACGATATAATCGTATTTGGATTTACCCTTATCATGTCTCGTGTACTTATCAGGTCTATACGATAGACACGATTATTAAACAGGTCGTTTTCGTGTCTAAAGTAAAAAAACCTGATAAGGACACGTTACCTAATCATGTATAAAGATTATAAATTTCATTATTTTGAATAGTGGATGTTTATGATATGTTGTAGACTTATAATATTAACATATGGAAGAATGAAACTTGTAAAATATTATTGAATGATTGATTTTATGATTTGTCTTTGATTTTTCAACTTGTACAAAGACGTAAATGTTAAACGTGTACTAAACGTGTACTTAACGGATTATGTCGTGTATACACGCTAACAAACAATTCGTATTTGGATTTAATATTAAGTACACGATAATTAAATGGATCGTGTTTGGATTTAACATATATGTATAGTGTACACGTTTATACACGACACGATAAATACACGACACGATAGATACATGACACGATTCATTTGACAGATCTAACTACATCCCTCATGCAACTAGACTGGCTTGCATGAGACTACAGAGTATCATATGGCTTGTTTATCATACTGGTGTTACTACAGAGTACGGTATACGACATACACCACTAGTAGAGCACAACTACATTTAAGATCTTAAATTCAACAAAATCTACCAACCAGTTGACTGTCAGACATCCAACCATTGTTGTATCTGTAATCAAAATAGATCATGAGAAGAAATGAATATGTAGTCTACTTCCAATAAAACGAGTAGTCAATCCATCATACAACCAAAGTTGTTTCTCTAAACAAAATAGATAAAGAGAAGAAATGAAAACATAGGCTTATTCCATTAAAATGAGTTGGAAATCGATATCCCAATGAGAAATGGGAATTCATATATTACACACAACATGAAGTAGCAGATAACTATAGATGATGAGATTTGTACACCTATATAAACCGACTAGCTGAGGAAACTTAAACACCTAATGGTGAGGGCATACATCATCGTAATAGATCTACATGGCACGTACAAAACATATCATACACTAGTAAAGTTAGATGATATATACATCATGGCGGTCAATTACATATCCATGTTGACGAATATGTCTTCAACTTCATCATCCCCATCGTTTTGGTCAGACAAAAAATCCTCTGTCACCAGGTTGCTGTCCACAAATAACATGCGATTTTTCAGGAATCAATGACTGATCAGGTCTTCCAAAAAGACGGTTAAAATTTTATCACCAGAGCTTTCTTATTTTGGTAGAAATTATTGCAAAATTTATGATATTATTTGAACAAATTATTGATTTTGACGCAACTGCTATTGTTTTGTACACTGGAAAAGAAAATAGAAAAAACAAAGAGAAACCCACCTTAGGCAACAGAAACGGAAGGTGACCAAGCGTTTCAGTTTCTTATTGTAAAAGAAGAAATTGAAAGACCACCTGCAAGGCAGGAACTACAAATTAGAAAATCATTACAGCTCGAAAATCTCAAGAAAAAGGGAGAAACATCTTACAATGATCCTTTCTCCAAGAAAGGGTCTCCATCAAAGTCAGGGCTGTAACTATAGATATCACATTCATCCAATTTTACAACCTGCATTGTTGATATATAAATGACCAATTCTCCAATACTTCAACCAGACAAACAAAAGGAGCTCAAAACTCACATCATCAATGGCTTGATATATATTTCCAAGAAGAGATGTATCATTTTTCAGAGCCCACTCCTGTAACCAAAGAAATTTTTGTTAGGCTAATGTTCTATGCTTATCATTTATTGCAAAAAAAAAAAAACAAAAAAAACAAATAGGGTATGCATAGTTCATTCAATAGCCACAAAGAGTAGTATTTACCTCAACGATAATGCACATCTATTTCAATATGTCAAATCATTTTTCCCTAATGTCCAAAGTTTGCGTCTAAAAATGTTCAAGTTAGAATTTGTTTTGAATCTTGATAAACATCGTCTATTCATTGCATCCGTGCCGCTTAATGTTATTTGACTCTATTACCAACTAGTAATAAATAAGGCTATCATTCTTTAAGTAACTCTTGTTCAAACTTCAGTAGATGGTAGCATCTTCCATGTAATTGTGGGACGAAAGGGCATCCACTTTCCATGTGTGATAAAAAAGGAAAGAGTTATTATCTAACAAAGGCAATCCTGCACATGGCAGACTCTTGTGGTGCACCCTCATCAACATTTCAGCATCACCAATTGAATGGAAGCAAAAAAATTCAAAGCGTTATTTCAAACTGAATTATATCATCTTCAGGTCGTCTACCTTTATAGTCAGTGCACCAATATTACAACCTAGCCTACCCAGGAAATTTACTTAACATGTTTACAGTTTTGGGTCACAATGTGGATAGGTCAATTGTTGAATGCACAGAAATATAAACCTGATCATATCACCGATATTACCAAGTGATTGCTGTTGTATAAACCCAATAGCAAATTTTACAGGCTTTTATATAGATACGAATTAACAATGCCAATATTTGCAAAATGATATTGTCAAGGCATACCTCAGCTGCTTCGAACATGTAGGTCTCAAATATCTGCTTGAAACTTTCCCATCCTTCCTCTCTAAAAAAACAATGGGCTTGCACTGCACTGCTAACCCAACAACACCGACAAGATAGAATCACAAAACACCACTATTAGAGAATCACATAAACAAGTCTAGAACAGCAAGAGGCTAGGTTGATCAACAACTCCATGTAGGATTTTAGGACAGAAATCTTCTAGGGAAATGGAGAGACTTGAACTCTCAGCTCCATCAGGAGCGATGGTTCTAGACCATCTGTCAAACCATTTGACAACACTCCCAGTGATGGTAAGAAAGAATACATTGTGGGTTGTCATGTCGCCCAAGCAGCTGACAGTAACATTACCCAGTATTCTTTTCAAACAATTGTTCCAATTTAATAAACAACTAAAAGAAATGTGTACCTGAAATCATAATCCGGATACATGTGACTGAGGGTGAGGACCAAGTTTATCGATGTTTGCCGACTGGAATAAACAGAAGAACCACTAGGAAAATGAGTACCAAGTGGACAACAATAATTTAATTATTTCCAAGTAACAAACCACCTTGATTTAGTTGACCAGTTGTTAGCAGGCGAAGACGAGTCACTATCTGAAGATTGCCCCAGGTAACCCAAAATCTAGAAAAGAAACTCGATTTCAACAAGCTTCTAAAAAAATTACCAAAACATAGAAAATCATATGCCCCAGCTTAAGCACTTCTTCGATAACAATATATATTTAAAATAAAAATAGATGAGGAATGTAAAACTCAACCCATCATAACTAAGAAATTTAGAGAGGGATTTTTCCAGAAGAAGGGTAGGATGAATCTCATATGGTTAAGGAATCATCCAGATTCCAGAGATAAAAATATATACAAGGGAAACAATGTATAAAATCAAATTAAATTAAAAAGGGGAAAACTGCATCCTATTAACTGAAGATACACAAACTGAATCCCAACAGGGTTTCCCTAAAGCCTCTCAACACCAGAAATGAGACAAACCCTCTCTCTCCACTATGGAGTCACAATCTCAATTTTCCCCAGTAAAAGTTGAGGCATTATGGGCCACCCAAATGCTCCAGGTAATTGCGTGGAGAAACACAGCCGTAACCTTCTTCCTCATTGGGGATTTTTTTTTTTTTAAACACATGTGCTGAAATGCTCCCACAAATAATCCAGCAAAGTAAAATTAAAGTTTGCTATAAAAATGCTCCCACAAATAATCCAGCAAACTAAAATTAAAGTTTGCTATAAAGGCAACATCCAGCCAAAAGAATCTCTCCCAAACACAATCCTCAAAAGGTGAGCAACAGACTTTTTGCTAGGTTCAAAGAAAACACACAATAAATCTGCATAGCCTGCTCATCTTCTTTCTCCAGTATTTCATAACTAGAAGGCTAGAAGGCACATAAACCATCAACAGGAAGATTTAACCTACCAAATCGCCCTCCAGGGCCAAAGTTCACACCCCTAGAAACCTACAGATCTTCATTTTCCAAGTTCCAACAGATGGTGAACTTGGCAAACGGGAAAACCCTTTGGGTCCTTCCACCATTGACAACTCCACTTGTGCCAGTTTGTCTCATGAATTGCCAGTAGCACCAGGCACTGCAGAAAGCCTTCAAGCTCATCCTCCTATAGATTTTGGCAGAATATCAGATCCCAATACCATTACTTGTGTCTCCAAAACCCAAACTGCAGCACTGTAGCATTTATTTTTTAGCTATTGAAAAGAAATCACGAAACCTGTCTGTAGCTTCACTCCCTCAAACCAGTCATCTGTCCAAAACTAGATGAAATCCCCCTTTGCACTTTAGACTCAGCAAAGTTATCACTCCTAACATTTAATACACCCATCCAGAAAAATGACACCACGACAGAGGCATATGCCATAAAATCTCAGCAATGTACCAGACCAAAGGCAATTACCCCTCTGGTCCATCTCCATGCTCACTTCAACAGTAAAGCATTATTAAAGTGCTGTCATTTGCAGATCCAGAGACCCATGCTCCAAACGTCAATGCATTATTTTCCAGCTAACCAGATCCAAGATCTCCTTACTCCAAACGCCTACATATTATTTCCCAGCTAACCAGATGCATGCCACTTCCCTTGACCACTTCCTAATTTTCCTTTGATTTAGATAAATAGTTGACTGCTGGAGATTTGATTGTTGAAGCAGCAGATGATTTATTGTAATTTCAAATATAAAAAGCATAACACCCAAACCATGAAACCAACAAAAAATTGTAAGCCATTTCTCAAAAAGATGAAAAAAATACAGCAGATTCGGGGGAAAAAACATTCATGTGTATAACTGTCAGCACGACATCAGGATAATGGAAAAAATAAAGGACTTCTAAAAGAACACAAAACTCTGTGGTAGCTCCACATCCCATCAAATTGGCATGTTAAGGTGATTAAATAAACTCTCAATGTCCAGCTATTATTGAAACGGGTCTTTCACTTTCTAAGATGAAAGAAATTCATGTGCTACAGAAATACTGATTAACAAACTACAAGATTCATGTCATTAACATGACTACATAGATACATTACCCAGCCCTCAAATAAGAAAAACAGTTCATTAAAAGCCAGAGGTAACTATACAAATATGGCTATGCTGTAATTATATAGCTCATAGAATCAATACAAAAATATAATAATATTTTGGGTTCACACAAGAACACAAACTTAATTCTTCTAAATATATTGGACAATTTTTAAGTATGCATAAAATGCAACAATTTTGACACATACCCCCACAAAAAAGCATATTCACAAATCACATACATCCTCAGTCTACATGTAAAGATTGATAGGTTGAAGGGTACATATGAAAAAAGGTTTACAAGGAAACAAGCATATTCATAAATTCACATATATCCTTGTATATATGTATAGATTGATAGCTTGAAGAGTATATGTGAATACAAGTTTACAAGGGCAAATACATAAATATGCTTTGGGGAATCGATAAGTACACATAAGGAGTTGCAGCAAGAAAAATATGCATAGGGAACTAGCACACCCAAATGTATGCATTTATTCCATTATAGTAACATAAACCATAGATAAGAAGAATTAAAAAGCTACTATGTACAGTAGAAAGACCTGAATACTCAGTATTATCGATCTGCAAATAATATTGGAGAAAACAGATTAACCTAATATCTATATATTTATATATTATGTTATAAAAGTATTAGGTGATGCTGCCTAAGAAAAAGAACAACAGCTAGCAAAATATGACCAACTGGTTTAAAATAGTCGTTTCATATATCTATAAAAGCCAGAAACTGAAATACCTCATGCTCCAGACTAAAAGAAATCTTTCGATCAGCTCCAGTGTTCTTGCCTAAAAATACATAATGTGCATTACTCTTGACAGAGTTTCAGAAAGAAAGGGTACAGGTCCTAACATGACTTACATATATAAGCCTCCAGACTTCCTTTAAGTGTGCTTTTTCCAAGGTCTAAATGGCCAAGGAATTGGTTTAAACTGCATCAATGTAAACGTCAAATATCATTAGCTCGAATTTTACCAAGAAGATTGAGACAAATGACAAAAGCATTTTGCAGCACAAAATTTACCCGTCGAAAGGTGTGCATTCCAAAAACTTCATTTTGAATAACTTGCAGATGCATAAAATTTTCAGGATGTTGCCTAATGCTTTCCGTTGCAAGCAGAAAGATATCTACACACAAGTGAGCAAATAAAGTACATATATTACAGCTCATCGTTTCATTACAGAAACTAAAGAAAAGCTCTCAATCCTTGCTAAAAAAACTAGTATTTAGTACTTTGTTATACAATTATGCACCCTCAACTCTTGAGGAAATATTGCAACAACGTTTACTCCCACTACCTCTTTGACAGCTGCAGCTGAAAAAAGAAGGAACAAATTAAAATAAAAAATAATGCTGCCAATAAGTCGAGCATCATTTCAGCTGTTCTGCATCACATCCCCAACCAACACCCTTCCAAACCTTGAATGCTTGATATAATGATATCCCTCACCTCATTAAAAAAAACTCAACGAATGACTTCTTCGTACCTCATAAAATCCATATAAAAATCTCCTCCACCTTTCCTTCCGCTCATCCAAAAATAGTCGAAGAAGCAACAACAAACACCAAATAAAAACGCACAGAAAACCCTAGGACGAAGCTCTAGCTGTTTGGAATCGAAAACCCTAGGACTTGGGGGAAACAAAGTGTCATGGAGATTACCTGCGGAGGATAATGCCAAGGGCGCGAAGGGGCGAGCGCAAATTGTGGGGGGAGGGAGAGGATGAGCAAGGAAGTGAGATTATTGTCCGGATCTGGCAAGGAATATCCGCTGGAAAATGCTCTCCCACACCAACACCGACAGGCTTAGAGGATAGGTGTGGTAGAATTTTGTTTTTTGAATATTAGGTGTGGTTGACTTTTAAGACACCCGTTTGAAACCCAGGGTGGGTTGCGGGTTGTGGCGTGCGTTTTGCGTCGCGCGCGTGCATGTCGGCTTTACGTGTCTCTTATTTGCAGTCAAATGACAACATTCATGTATATTTGGATAGATAGTTAGGATTAAAAGTTTTCCATATATATATATATATATCATATCTTTGATACTGTGAATCATAAACATGCTTGTTTGTCAAATACTGTGCAGACATCTAACTTAAAATTAATTAATTATAAATAAAGATATTTAACTAAGCCTATCAATTACTAGTACGACTCGATAAAATTTAGAAAAATTTATTTATTTCTCACTATTTAAGTAATTCTTTAAACTTCACCTCGTTGAAAAATCAACTTTATTATTTTTCCCACTCCATTGGCCATCGTTATCTAAAATCCCAACTTCCATCCTACGGCTTACAAATGCATGTGTCAAATACCAATTATAATACCCTTTTACTATTATACTTTATCAAATGAGAACCAATCACTTTATCTGTCAACACAATGACTCGATCAAAATTGTGCATCATCTTTGTCCCTCTTGTCGTCGACTCGCATCCTCTCCACCACCGTTGTCCTCGCCTTCCTTGCTACTGACCCGCACCATCTTCCCTACCTTCCTTGTTGCCGTCCCACTTCCTTTTCACTACCATTCCTCTCAGACCATCCCCACCCTCCTTATCGCTAACCTGCATCTTCCCCACCACCATCGTCCCCTCCCCCTCGTTGCTGACCAACATCTTCTTTGACACCATTCCTCCCAGATCGTCCTCGATCATCTGTGTGCTCCTTGTTACTGACCCATATCATTCTTACCACCATTCCTCTCGATCTATGTCTTTTGATATCCGACTCCTCCTTACCTCTTCTGCTCTTTTGCTATCTCGAAAAAGGGCATAGGACACAAATACATCCAAAGGTTTTAGGATAAAGAATGAAGATTTGTTTTGTTCTTCATGTTGTTCTTCGCAAAATGTGTTTTTCCTTTCTTCTTCATGAAGATTTCAAACATCCAAAGGTTTTAAGATAAAGAATGAAGATTTGTTTTGTTCTTCATGTTGTTCTTTGCAATATGTGTTTTTCCTTTCTTCTTCATAAAGATTTCAATCTGTACCAACAATCTCAAAACAGCATAATTCAAATCTTGTAAATTTATATTTGCTTCTTCTTTATGGAGTACACTGTGAGGTTGATATTTCATGTAAATATAAAAGATTCATACTAGCTTGATTGTCATTTTTAGTTGACTATCAATGAATGTGATTCTGTGTGATCAAAATCATATTTGATGTAATTCTACACTCATGTTTAGTAACATTGAATTCGAATGCAATTAAATTCCAAAGAATGTAATTACATCACTTGCCAAACACATAAGTGTGTAATGTAAAATCTAATTGACATACTTTATATTTTACACGTCTAATTGGTAAAGTATATTAATCTTTTTAATAAGTGTTCAATCTTTATATTACAGGATTGAAATGGATTGTTATGATAATTTGCTAGTTCCTTTCCATTATAAATCAGAAATTAAAGTGACATACATAGTAAGAGACACAACGTTTGATAGCATTATCAAAACTATTTGTTCATTTTGAAAAGAATTGAAATCAAATGTTATTACTTTAAAACATATTATGCTCGGTGGAGTCTCATTCAATGCTTCCATATTAGTTGATTTAGTGTATGAGTTACTTGTTCGTCAAAGCTTACCAAGTACAAAACTCAAAATATTTAACGAAGCTTCTAGAGTTAATATTTGTGACAGCCAAAAGGATACTCATTAATCTAGCCAAGAATGTGAAAGTTCATTACAAAAGGACAATAGTCAAAAACAGCATTTTAAAAAACCAATTGTTGATTAGATTAATAGTGGGAGTAGTAGTCCTAAAGCCAAAAAGAAGATGATTGAGCTTTTTGAAAATGAATTAACAGAAGTTGGCCAAAGATTTGACAACATTAAATGTTTTCGAGATGCCCTTTATATTTACAATATTGCTTGAAGTTTTAACTATAAGTTGATGAAAAGTAAGCCACAAATAGTAAAGACTCAATGAACTAAAGAGAATTGTACATGACAAATATTGCTTGCATTAGTTTGTAAATGTAGTATCTTTTGTATAAAATCATTCAATAATGTCCATACTTGTGATGGAGGTATTGGAACAATGGGTCATCTCAAGGTTTCAAATCGATGGATTGCAAATATGGTCGAAGATAAGTTGAAGTGTAGAGCTTTTTACAAGGCTTCTAATCTAATGAATGATATATCCAATGAATATGATGTCCATATTCCTTAACATCAAGCATGGAATGTGTCACGCCTCACATTTTCCACAATAATTTAAAACAAATTAAATTACAGGAAAATTAAAGCCAAACAGTAAGTATCTAACTACCAGGAACCTGTGTGTGTGGCTAGCAGACTCCAGACTATATGCACTACGCTAACTCTCTACATGCCTGCACCTGCAAACCAAAACACGAGGAAAAACGTATGAGTGACAAAAGTCACCCAGTACGCATCTCAAGGAAAACCACGGAAGACAAAACTATAATCTACTTTCCTTTTGAATACATTTCGCAAACCATTTCTCAAAATCTCATAACCAGGCCCACACCGGCCAAAACCACAACCAGAGCTCTACTAGCCCAAAGCCACAAATAAAGGCCCTCAATGGCCAAAACCACACACAGTGAGTCAGGAAGCCCGACCTCAAGCAACCTAACTCTAGCCACACGCAGTACACAGAGGAGAGACTACAGCGTTCTGCATTGCCATGGTGAAGCCACCCTGTGTAGGACCGATCACCGTCCCGCGATTCTACCACCTGGAGAACCCTCACAAAGCCAACCCCTCCGTGGGAAGGTTGTCCAGTCTCTCAGGACGTTACCAGCTACGGGGCACGTGTCCCACCAGTACTAGCCACCACAAGGTACGCCACCTCACGACGTCCTCCACACACGGTGCTCAGGAGGGAGTGTCATACCCCCACACCAGAGCCTCAGTGTTCACAGTGACAGCAGGAGTATCATACCTCCCCGTTATGACATAAGACACTTCAACCAGTAGACCACAACCCTAGCCTTGAGACGATAGTCAAGGAGTTTCATACCACTAGGATCCAACGCCCCTCAGCCTCAGGTATCTTGGGCACCGACCTCAACAAGGGAGTCGTGCCCGACCACCTGAGAATGTCCTTACATTCCCTGGTTCCAACGACACGGTCCCACACTGTCTTGGCTAGCACACAGAAAACCAGGAAAACATTTTCCAAACCAGGCCAACTATTTCCTTGAAATCCATTTTCCAAATCATTTTCATATCTTTTGAAAATTCTTCCAAAACCTCGGCAAAGCGACGCGTCAGGTGTCCCTAGGGACCACCACTGACGGCCCATAGTCCCATCTTACAGGGACAAAATACAGTAATCAAGAAATCCCTCGGAAAACACATTTTGTAAACTCATTTGGGTCCTGATTCAGCATGCCGAAAACAAATTCGATATGCCGAAATCTACTGATTCAGTTGACCAGAGTGATTCGACAGGTCGAATCGACCGGAGGACCAAACTGACAAAAAAACAATATACCGAACGAAATCGGTATATCGAAATTCACTGATTCGGTATGCCGAATTCTGCGATCCCAGAAAACGGCCCAAAACCCTACAGTCCGAAATCGTCCCAACTGGGGCCTCCAATCAGACTTCCTAAGCAAATACCAAAAATCTTGCATAAAACATAAGATGTAGACCCTCGAGTCTACTCCAAATCCCAACAAACAAAACTAAAATCCATCCAACATGCATCAAGATATAAAATTGAAAAGGCAGAAAGGTCAAAATGACTGAAAACGCACCAACCATCATAAATGCCAATAAATTCGCCATAAATTCACAATAAATTCAAGAAAAGTAAATTTACCTAGATTCCATACAATCTAAGCATTTTCTACCAATTCCATGCTCTCTATTATATAAGGTGGAGATGCGTACCTAAGAATGCGCTCCAGCGATTCTCCAGTCGACTCCGGCGAACTCCGGCGACCACGGCCTCACCACGACCTTAAGGACACTCCTCCCAAGCTCCACGCGCCACACGAACCACCGCAGCCTTTCCGCTTCCCTCTCTCTCTCTCTCTCTGTCTCTCGACGCGTAACAGGGGGAGAAAACAGGGGAGATAAGTGGAAAGAGAAGGGGGAAGGAGAAGGGGCAGAGAATGAGGAGTGAGGAGAAAGGGAAAAAGGGTGGGGAAGGAGAAGTGCGCGCCGGGGAGGAGAAGGAAAGAAGAAGAAAGAAGGAGAAGACAGCGATGGGTGGCGAAGGAGTGTGTTACGGCTTATAAAGCCTGCACCCGCAGTAGCTAGGAACGTGCTCACCTGCACATCTCAGCCACCGGCACACCGCACGAGCAACCAACCACTCCGCCCAACCACCAGCCACAACCAACGGCCCACGAACACGAGCCCCACCCGGACCCCACACTTGGGCCCCACAGGGCCCACACCCTGGCCCCACGCGCACAGTGCCATAATGCACAGTGCTAAACCATGCACAGGGATAGGCAAACAGAAGCCGGCCCACGAGGCCCAAGCCCAAAAGCACAGAACCACACAACGGGCCTTGAGACAGTAACACCTGGCCAGGAATAAAATTCATAAAATGTAAATAATTACAAAATGAATTTTACGGGTGTTACAGAATGATAAGGAGATTGCGAGGAAATAGATATATGGAGTTGAAGCACATTCATTTAACAAACTTAGAAGGTATATTGAAGTTGCTATAAGGACAAATCTAAGTTCGTATTTTGATTTACAGTGGTGATAATGAAAGTGATGTCGAATACTTAAGATTTAAAAGAACCTTTATCGCATTTTTTGTGTGAATATTTGGATTTCATTTTGGATGTAGACCTCTTATATTCCTTGATGGTACTCATATAAAATCAAAGTATCAAGGAATCTTACTTGCTGCAAATGATGTAAATGGGGAAAATGGTATACATCTGTTAACATTTGCCATTGTTGACTCGAAGATAGAAGAAAATTAAGAATGGTTTATGGAAAACTTAAAGAAAATCCTCAATCCATCCACAACATACACATTTATATCAAACAGATGTAAAGGACGAGGTCCATCCATTCCAAGGAACTTTTCTTATTCCCACCATAGTTATTGCTTAAGGCACTTGGGTAAAAAATTCACTACACAAGTCCTTCAACGATGTCCCAAAGTATTACGAAGTAGGTTTGTTTCTTACTTTACACAACTTTGACATATATTATTGTTCAACAATGATAATGGATCTTTCTCATAGTTGGCACTACTTTTCAAGAAATATGCTCACAAATTTAAACTAGAAGGCTTTTAAGAAATTTGTGATGCTCTATGTGAAGCTTCAAAGTGTGCTAAGAAATTTGTGGATGCTTTTAGACCACAACATTGGATTAATGCATTGTTTGAAGGAAAACATTACAGTAATATGAACTCCAATATTGTTGAATCATTTAATGCTTGAATCATTGAAGTCCATCACTTAGCCATCACTGAACTTATAAACCATATATGCATTCAAATCATGGAAATGATGTCAAAAAGAAAAATTGAAAGTAGTACATGGGATTCATATCCTTGTCCCAAAGTAGAGGAGCAACTTCAATCCAATATTTGTAAATGTAGAGAAATGAAATGCAGCATTAGTACGCCTTTCACAGTCATTGAGGTTCATAATCGCCCATCTTCTACTATTAATCTAGAGACATATGATTGCTCTTGCAAAAAATGAAAGGTGAAGTAGTTGCTATTGTAACGACCCTCAAGTCACAACCTCTCAAATCTAGCTATATTTTCATTTTTTATCTTATCATTTCATTCCAGTTACAACTACACTAATTCGGAACTAAATCTAAGCATATTTAACAGAAAATAAAACTAATGATTAAACACTCACCATAACCCTTGATATGTGGTTTCGTATCTCATCCTAAGTACACTAGTAGAACACCAACTCCTAATCTTACACTTGTGAAAATACCAAAATCAAAAGACACATGAGTGATCACTCAAGACGGTCACCCAATACACACTCCACCTAACATACCAAGCAACTCAACAAGCAACACCAAGGGAAATGAACGTAATCCACACCACAAGCAACCAAACATGTGTCTCTCTTGGATGTCACAACACCACAACAAGGCAATCCACTATTGTCCAGCATACATACAACAAATCCTTTAAAACATGCCTTTAAAAACTATTCTTTTCTCTTTTCCTTTCAAAGCTATATGCATACTCTTTTAAAAATCCTTTCAAAGCCATATGCATACTCCAGCATTACAGTAATACTCAAAGTGTGCTAAGAAATGGCTACTCTTGCCAGATCAAGCCTAGAATCACACCAAAACACACAGTCTGATCCCACATACTCTTTGTGCAGATCAGACAACCAACAATGTCTGAATACTCTCTATAGCATCCAAAACACCCCATCATAGCAACACACAAACCACAATAGTAAGCATGGAGCCTCTGCTCAAAACCATGGTCCACTCTAGACCAAAGCCTAATTCTCGAAACCAGGGCTCAACAAGATCCATGACTCCATTTTAGCGCAACCACCACAAACCAACAATGCCACTAGGGTGTAAAGCACCTCGCCATACAGGTGTAATACCATAACCAAAAGTCAAACACAATGTACCGTGTTGTCCGACATCAAGCAACTAATACTGACCACAAGCAATTCACCGAAGAGCAACTACAACATTTGTACTACCACAGACAATCACCCTATGAAGGAGTCTACTCGTTTCGACGTCTCATCACCAGTAGGACCCTTAAAAGGCTAACCACATATCAGGAAAGCCTGCTCATCCTACACCAAGGCGAGTTGTCCTCTCTCACGACAAACCACAAGGTACGCACTCTTGGCAACCTAGCTCGATGCTCGAACCCAACACTTAGGCTCTGTTAGTACCTACTATGGATACAAGATTTTTGAAAGGTGACGCGTTTTATTGGCTTTCATCGCCTTGCTTGTGTCCCTTTGCATGTATCCGACTCCTCCACTCCACAGATGATGGAATCGATGTGATCACCACTCTTGGTTTGCTATCGCTGACCCTCGAGATGCCTAAGGAGATTTTGTAGTAGTTGTAGGTTCAACTACCTTAGGACAACGCTAGCGTTGCCTAAGGATGCTTGTGCCGGTGAGTCCTCTTTTTTCCCTTACAAAACAATATTAAAATATGTTGATTAATATAGTATAGTAAGAGGTTCAAAGCAAATTAAAAATTAACATGAAGTAAAAGGGAAAATACTTACCCAAGGAGTTTTATCTTCTGGTTGCAACTAAATATATATGGCTAGCTACAACATGAAGGAAAATGTAATATGTAGAACTTAAAAATAAGAAAACCCCATTTTTTTTTATGATATGCGTATGCACGAAATGCAAGGTACCGACGTAGCATGGTCTGAGACGGCAGAAGACTCAAGCTCTCCAAAACTCTGAATCTCTCTACTCTCTCTCTCTCTCTCTCTCAGAACTCCCTCTTGGAGTATATCTATCCCCCAAAATCTCCCCCCCCCCCGCCCTCGGCCCCCTTCTCTAATTTTTTGTCAAATTCTAGGCCCCCTCAAAAGCTGGGGTGTCTATGCTTATATAAAGGCATGGGAAGATCAAAATAGATAAAAGGATCCAAAATTAGTAAGATTGGACAACTACAGCAAAAAGTTTATATTTCTGAAGTATTAAACGCAAAGATTCTAGTGTCCAACATTGAACGTAGGCAATCTAGCATTCAACACACCTAAACACCCAACAGAAATTAATGAGGAAATATTCCTCCATTAAATGGACAATAAAACTTGATCAAAGACATATTAAAGTCACACACGATTAAAGGAATCTTCCAAAAAAGAAAATATTTTGAATTCAAAATTTTCTTAAGAAAGAAAGTGATTGATGTAGCATTGCTAAGTTGCCAGTTATAAGATGCAAGAAAAGTAGTGTTTAATGTAAGACGCAGAGATGTAGATATCAGGTCAAATATAGTCAAATGATTTATTAGATAGGTCAATAAAGACCTCTAAATAAGGTATGAAGACTCATTTGAAAATATCTAAAATTTATTTTGAGTCCAAAAATGAAAAGTTTGATTGAAACGACAGGGAACAAAACTAGGGACGTTGAACACCTAAATTCCAGTGCTCAACGTACAATGCTTGGAATCTTGCATATAACGTTGAACGCTAGGTTTACTGTGTTCAAAGGTTTGGATCTGTAAATGAGCCTTTGGAGAGTATGTAGGCTAGCAAAAGGCTTCTAAAGATAAATGAAGCATACTATAGTGTAATGGATTTAATAAAAATAATGGAATGCCAAAACAAGATATCTACACCCACCAAAGCAACTAAAGCAATGCTTTCGAAATCCCATTCAACTTATAAGACTGAACACCAACATTAGACACACCCAAAACTCTAAGTCCTAGTGTCAAAGTGTAAGACGCCTACTGGCTTATGTCTCACATGAGCCACAGCTAGTTCGATGTCGAACATTCAAACAGTGTTATCGGTTACATTATTTAGTGCACCACACCAAACCAAACCAACATCTAATGCTAGGATTAAATATAAATCCTAATGTTCATTTAAAACATCAAGGGGAAAGACTTAGTATTTCTAAATCATATAATCTTTTATTCTACCCACAACATAAGGAATCTTGTTAATTCATTTTAGACATCCATTAGAATTATTCTAATCATTCTTCTAATCACTTGTATTCCAAAATCACCTACAAAGTCAAGGTATTATTAGTTATAATTAAAAGCTACCCAAAATAAATCAAAGAATAGATTCATAATCTAATTTGGCAGACCATTTTCGAAATGGTTGATTGAACCTAGGCCTTAGTTCCGCATGCCAATGTAAATCGTTCGATCGAACCTAGACTCTAGTTTACACCAGAGAGCCTATTCGATATACCAAATCCATTCAGTATATTGAAAACTAGTACTGGGCCAAATTCCCAACAACCACATCGACACACCAAAATGAGTCGATTTACTGATTTCTAGGTTCAGGGGAAACTACAGGCTAATTCGACATACCGAAATAGAATTGGCATGTCGATTTTGCCGACAATAGGCACCCCAATCCAGAACCCAAAACCCAAACTCTATAAACACCACATCAAAACTAGCAAGCAATATACCAAAGTAAAAATCTTAAGATGATCTTACATTTGGGACAAACAACACAAAAATCCATCAAGCATAGGTCGAGAAATCACCAATCAAAGCTAAAAATCATTATTCACCTGAGTTCAATAAATCCACCATAAATGCCATTAAAAATCACCGTGAATCTTTTAAAAATCATCTACACAATCTACACATCGCAAACCATACCATCATGTCCCTCCAATCAATCCTTAAATTCAAAGAGAAGGTCTTCAAGGTGTGTACCTTACAGCATCGTCGACAACGACAGTTGAATTCATTTGGAAAGGCAATTTGAGATGGACACTCATCATGTAAGAAGCTCCTAATTTTCTCTAGTGATACTATGAAGTTGTTGGAGTAACATGCTGTTTGAATTTGCTTATACTCGACAACTCCCTTTTCTTTTTTAGGACATGGTTTTTTGGGACCTTTAATTAAAACTATCGTATTGGGATTAGGGGGAACAAAATTATTTGAATTTGAAGGCATCTGCATTTAAACAATAAAAAATGAGTAACAAGTTTATTTCAAGTTCTTAATCGAATAGAAAAGAAAATAATAATTTCAATTATGTTACTTTGGAATTGTAAGCTATAACCTAAAAAGTTGCACTCTAGTTCTTACTTTTGACTGTCATCACATCAATTCGAAGTTTGGAAGCTAAGGAAATCAAATACACATTTTGCAGAGAACAACATGAAGAAGAAGAAAAATCTTCTTTTTTTACCTTAGGAAAACCACCAAATGTATTTGTGTCCTATGTCGACGGTGAGCGTACAGAGGAGAATGGTGATATCGATGGCAACGGATGTAGCTTCAGAGTATCCTAGATCAACATGGATTGAGAGTACTAGTGGTAGGGAGGATGTGGGTTGGCGACGAGGAGGGCATGGACAATTTGAGAGGAATGCTGGCAAGGAGGATGTAGGTCAACGGCAAGGTGGGCGGGGATGATCTAAGAGGAATGGTAGTGTAGAGGATGTGGGTTGGTAGTGAGGAGGACAGAAACGATCCAAGAGGAATGGTATTGGAGAAGACGCAGGGTGGCAACAAGAAGGGCGGAGATGATGATGTAGGAATTAGATCAAATGGTTACTTTGATAGATAAAGTGGTTAGTTCTCATTTGGTAAAATTTATAACATCATAGTGAACGTCCGTAAACATCTTATCTTGAAGCATTAATACGCAGACGTCCGTTGCAAACGTCTGGAAAGTTCTATCCCGAAGCTCCAATACATGGATGTCTAGTTCAAACATCCGCAAACTTCAAGTTGTTACATCCCCTAATCAGCTTACTATTGTTAGTTTATCACTACATATGAACTAATTTATCAATTATTGGTAAATTAGGATATTACTTTATCTTGTAATTCCTAAGTTACTTTATCTGGTAACTAATAGGAGACTTTATCATATACTTTACCCGATAATTCCTAGTTTACTAATAATTGGTGAGTTGTAGCTTGAGAGGATCATCATAGATTGAATCAGAGGAATGGTGTCAGGGAGAATGCAAGTCCATGATGAGAAGGCGAGGACGACGGTGGCGATGAGGATGTGGGTTGACAACGAGGATGGTAGGGATGATGTGGGTTAGCGACGAGAAGGAAGGGGACAATGCGGGTTGACGGTAAGGAGTGTGGGACGATGGTAGTGGGGAGGACGCAAGTCAGTGGCAATGATAGCAGGGTCGATTTTGCACGATTTTGATCAAGCCGCTACATCTGAATTTTCATTTGGTAAAATGTAACACTAAAGTTGAATTGCTCAATGTAGATATCTTATTTTCGCATTTCCCAGAGTCATCTAGGATACAAACCTTTTAAGGCGCCCCAAGTTACAAGACTGAGGATCTCTGACTTATTTTCCAAAAGTTTCATGATTTTTCTTAAAGACATTTTTTATTTTACTTGGTTCAAGATTGTTAGCTATGAAGGATGTTGGGGCGGGGTAGTGAGAGTGAGGGGGAGAACGAGAGAGTCTTATAGCAAGGAAGAGAGAGAGAAGGGCCTGAGACCATGTAGCATTGTCGAAGGAAAAAAGGGCAAAGGTTGGAGGAAGAAGAAGAGTAAGATCACCGACGAGTAAACTATATGCGACCCATCTCTCTTTTTCATTTCCATTTCACGCAAAAATGATAGAAATGCATATATTAGCTTGCTCTTATTGTATGGTAGTGAATCCATAATATTCTAGGATTTTTTGAATATTTTATAAAGGATTTTTTCTGAAATGGTATTGTTCCTTTATTTCTTTTAGGCAAAATAAAATGTAACATTTATTAAAAATGAATCGGTTACAAGCACGAAGACTACAAAAATGATTTAGGAAGAACTTAAATCAAGGAGTACTCTGAGGAACAAGCTCCCCAATTATTCACAAATAATAAACCTAGTGCCAAAAATTACAAAAGACAAGCTCTAGGGCGACCCATGTGCAGAGAACACAGAGCTAGAACACCATCCATCTCAAATCCCAAAAACTTGACCCTTTCGGGAAAAAAGAGAAAGGAGGAGGAGGGTGTTCAAGCACTCCCAACCAAAATAACAACAAAACAAATAGCTGAACATCACCCAACTAAACCCTCTCCTGAATAGAGGGGATTCCCCACCTATCTAGGTTGCACAGACCATGTAATTCTCTAGGCAAATCAGAGAAAGAGGGGAAAACAGAGTCCTTCGAGTACTCACTATAAACACTCCATTTTGGTAGCCACTTGCGACAGATTCTTCTGGAAGAACGCGCTCCAACGGCAATGAAGCACTTCACCCCTTCTAAACCCATTTTACTCCAAAACTAGTTCAAAACCCTAAACACCAGCCCAAACACCCAAAATCCAACCCGTGTGCTCTGTGCCAATGGGATGCATGGCCCGATTGAGCGGTCTGACCGCGCGTCGTGAATGCCTGTAAGGAGCAGGGCTGTTACGCATGAGCTGGCCGACTGGTCACTTTCATCGTACCTCGTACGAGCATCCGTGTCACCCACGTCGTCCTGGTCTCACCTGACACATTTGCTTTTGCCTCCCACGCACAGCTCCGCTAGCCTCAACACCATGCCCCGCCACAGCCCTACTCTCATCGCCCATGCCCGAGCCATGCCTTGCCAACCCCTGCAGCACACCTCCTCTGTTTCTAGCAGCAAAAAGCCACTCGAGCTCACAATGAGCTCCCTCTCTTGCCACTCTCTCAGAGCTAGCTCTCTGGGCATCCCCACGTCCAAACCTCTGACAAAGCTTCCCCTCTAGCCGAAGCACACCCCACAGGCCATCACCATCCACTCCACTGCTGGTCGAAACCCAACACCCATCTCCGTTCCACCATCTCCAAGACACCAACACAACACTAGCCACCCACATTGCCCATACAAACCTTCCACTAACATCACCACGTCCCTCTGAGTCTGCCTTTTGTGACCGCTGAGCACCATCTGTCGGAGAACGCCGTCGTGAGTCTTGTTGGAGAGGGACAACCCATAAACTGCATAGATTCGTTTTCACTCTTTACTGTGTGTTTCTCAGTTACCTTCGTATTTCTTTGTTTCCTCGCATCGTTTGGAGCATGTTTTACAGTTTTGCCATGCCATACATGTCATTTCATCATCATCTTCTCCACCCCCGATGACGTTGGAACCCATCTCCAGCGACGTAGGTGGGTGGAAGAATTCACTCACGCACCCATGCACACATTGTATCCTTTGCATTCCACTTCGTCCCCTCAAGCCTCTGGAAACCTTGGATCGCATCGCCAAAGCCTCAGGACGTCATTTATAGGCGAGCTTGCCAGCGAAACCCAACTCACGACAAGCAAGATGGGTAGAAGCCTTCGGCCAGCCGTAACTTCGTATAAGCATCTAGGTACGTCCCCTTGCATTCCCCCATGCCTCTCATGCATCATATAATGCCCATGCATGATTGCATTCGGGTTGGAGCAATGAAGAGCTCGCAGTTCTATTCTATCTACGACATGCGCGCCTCGACTGTGCAAGTGACCTGTGCAATTTTGCCAGGGACAAAACAGACTATTGGGTCGAGTTCTTGTACACTGACCTCATACACCTCTTCACCCCATATCCACACATCCTGACACTGCATCCACTACGTGAATATGTTCCTAGTAGTCTCCTCTAGCTTCCCATGCATCATATGGTATTTTGCATCATCGCATTTGGGTCTGGGATGGGGTGGAGCTCGTTGTTTTGTTCTGTCTCTGGTAACTGCATCCCGTTAGCATGGTGGATTGGTGCGGTGGATATGCACGGGTCTACCAGGGACAGAACATGCAGTTAACCTATCCATTTGTCTATCCATACTATATCTCTCCACCCTATACCCATGCACCTAGGCATAAATCCAGCACACCTGCTTGCATCTTGTGCACTTTAGATATACATTAATCTTGTTTATTTGCACATTATGATTGCATTAATGCATGCATCGCATTTGCTCATTCCCCGTTTCGTGTTTCACCAAGCACGTCATTTATTATTTCATGTCACTTATGATTTGTCAAGCATCATATATCATTACCCAAAGTAAGTGAGCATGCCATGCATTATGACATTCGTCTCATGCATCATGACACACTTGCATTTGAGGCGATGACGATTACTATGTCGGATCTTTTTAACCGATGGTCTAGGATTCACATAACGTAATTAAGCTCATTTATATCAAATTTCCGCCCTACTCATATCACTTGCATTAGCATAGCATATGACGTACATCCATTTTAGACTTAGCGAGCATGCATGATCATTTGCATTTGGCGACACACAAGCTAGTGAAAAGCCTAAAAAGATTGATTTTTCGAGTGCATGGGAGTGCCTAATACATTTCTCATGCGTAACATGAGTCCTTATCCTTTCTCTGGCTCGCAATAATTAATGTGTTGCATCCATTAGGCACGAAGCATGTACACACATTCACACATACATTTACATTCATTTTGCCTTATTTTTCTCGCATTTTATCGCATCCGGTTTTTCTCGTCTTTCTGTTTTTAAAAGATTAGGTGGCGACTCCGTTTTGTCCTTATCGTTTCTTTTTTTTTGTTTCGTTTAGTGTTTTCGACTCAAGTATCCTTCCTCAGATTCACCATCTTCGCCATGACCTTTTCGGTTCTTCGCGTGTTCTTCCACATGCGAAAGTCGGTTCCAGCATGGTCACACCCACTTATCTTGGCTAAAAAGTCTGCAACAAAATTAGCCTCCCTGTAACAATGAGAGGAGGTAATACAAGAGAACATAGGATGTTGCTGAATTAGTCTCAACCACTTTCTACACTTCCATTGAACGAATCCCTTGTTTGTAATCATGAGAATCATAGCTTTAGAATCAAATTCCACCTGAGATAAGAAAACTCCAATGACCCAACATTTATTGAGAAGATCCCAAACAACTCTCATTTTTGCCTCATTATTAGTGATGTTACCATTGTAAAGGGAGAAACCAAAACAAACATAACCATAGGTGTTTCTAACAATACCTCCACCACCAACCGATAAAAGAGAACTTGATCCGTACATGTTGCCTTTCAAGCCAAATCTGGATGGAATCCACCGCAAGATTATGTAGCAAGGCTCCACAAAAGTAGCAATAATAAAACTATACGTGAATACATGGGACATATTACCCCCCAAAGAAACAAACTTCTTATCCTTGAGAGCAATGTTACAATCAGCAATGTTCCTCTATTTTGGGTTTACTCTTTTCTGATTTTTGTATCTTGAGTTATACACAACAGTTTTTAGTAATTCTTGTCCCAAATGGTAGATAACTTGAGTTCTTCGATTTGGTATATTTTGTGGAATTTTTGGTGGCTGGTGCAGCAATAACCGTGATCTCCCACTTCAGGCAATTTTCAGTGATCTTTGCAACTAACCTGGTCTGTCTGTAAAAGGTCAAGTCACGGGTCACTACTGCAGCGTGGCTTGTGGGCAGCTACTGTGGGTTTGTCCCGTAGTCTACGATTGTGAGTTGGGGTCATTTCAGACCCTGCAGTGTTAGTTTAGTTAGTATTTTTGGTGATTTCTTTCTAATTAAACTCGTGGTTTGGATTTGTGAACAATTTGTGATATGAAATGTTTTTAAAATGGTTTTTGGAAAAAAATGCATATAGTTTTGAAAATGTTTTCCATGGTTTTTAAAAAGTATCACAAAATCGTAGGAACGTACCGACGGATCAAAGGTATTTAATACCTCTGAAAGGTTGGCTATGAGTCTGAGGTTGTGGTTGTCGAGCTTCCTAGTGGGGTCTAGGGTTTGAGTCTCTTAGACGACTTACTAGGAGAGTCCAAGGTTATAGTTCCCATAGCTTTGGTGATTGCACTGTAGGGTCTGGGGTTTGAGCCCTCGAGGTACCCAAGCGTGGTGTTGGTCGAGTCTAGTAGTTAGAGTCCCCAGGTGCCTTGACACCAAGGGGCGCCGATGGATGTACTTCGTGTTGTGTGATATATAGATATATTGAGAGACTGAGTTCCTGAGCCGGTTGAACTCCTGTGCGGGGAATTTCATAGCAACAGTACAGTAGGGACCGAGATTCGAGTCATCGACGACTGTTTATGGTTAGTCAATCGCATGTGGCCAGGGCAACTCAACAGGTTTTGCACTGGGTGTGTGAATTGTGGTTTTTAGATGATTTCAGTCGTGGTTTAGCTTTCTAAAAATACATAAGTGGTTTTCAAAAATACATATGATTTAAAAGAAATAAAGATTATGATTTGAAATGCATGGTTTATGAAATGGATTTATTGGATTGATTTAAGGCTTGTGTTCTGCGGATTTTAGTGTTCTTTCTAGTGTAATTTTGGTGCTGCTACGGATTGCAGTTGTATGTGTCTTATTGTAGTTGTTGGTCGCAACTATAGTCTATGATTTCTTTGAGGCTTTGGTTTAGGGTGGGCGGGTACTGGATGACAAAGAATGTCACTCATACGTTTTTCTTTGTAGTATTTGTGTAGGTGTAGATTAGGAAAGTTGCAGTCTAGTGATAAAATATTTATCCAGAGCCACGTAGTCATACACCACAGGTCTTGGATAGTAGTTGCAATTCTTATTAAATTATTAAATTTAGTAGTTTTGTTTTCTGCATTCTTGTTAATTATTTAGTTATTATTTGACTGGGTAGTGTTAGTTCTAGTTTGTATTGCATGGGACGTTATAGATTGGTATTGAAGCTTAGGTACACTAAACACGGTAGTTTGCAATGTCCGATCTTATGGTCCCATAGGACTGTGTAGTATAGAACAACATTTAGCACTGAAATTCAAAAATTCAAAATTTGTAATTCGAAATTCAAAATTCAAAAAAAAAATCCTGTCCACCTGTCTCTTTTGGGTTTTTAATGATTTTTAGGTCTATTTTCTATTCACCAATAAGGTGGAAATTAATTGTATTACAGTAAAGTTAAAGTCCCTTAGGGATTCTCCTCTAGTTTAAACAACCGAGTCGAGTGAATCATGCCAGTGCCAGTCGCTCACCCATGCTTTGTGTTTGGTTCTGATTACTAGACCGGGAAACTTAAGGTGTCCTAGGGACATATTTCAGACTCCATCTCTCTCCCTAAGTCTGTAATAAACCCTAGTAGATACTTGATACTATGTTGTTTCATGTTTATTTATCGCTTTGTGGTTTGCTAGGACCAACCCTAAGGACAGAATCCTAGGTTGCAAGCCCCTTTTTAGAGAAACAAATCCGCAGTTTAGGCCCTTTTAGTGGACCCTAACGAAGGTCAAAGAGTGGTACCCAAAGCCAAAATTTCATTGTGTGACCATAGAACTCATACTGAAAGTCTCACTCTTACCATAGAAACCCAAACAAGCTGAGAGAATGTAGGTTAATAAATCGATTAATTAACAATCTTAACAAGAAAAATCTACACTCTGTTTGATAACTTGATTGATTATATAGCCTTGTTTGACTGTCTGGTTTGTCCAAGACAGATCTTAATTGCTAGACCAGTCAGGGACACGTGCTGCTTAACTAACCGGCAACTTCCCCAGATCGCCTATTTGATTGACGACGAATTTTGATGCTACGCTGATAGGTGACGTTAGACAAACATGATTGAAGTGGCTTGTTTGCAAGGTGGTTTGGCTATGATTGAATGCTTACAAGTTATAGGGATACTAATACAGTCCTAGGTTATTAGTTCTTTGTTAAACAGAGTTGTAAACATCTCCTCTGTGTTTATTCACATTCGAGTCTGTATTTCTCTTACATTCCAATACATTTGTTGTAGGATACAGTAGTGTTACACAAAGTCTGCAGTTATTCTTTTCTTTGTTTTTTTAGTAATTTGTAAGAAGACCATCAAGTAAGACTCGTCAAACATGTCAAAAGCACACTACTCTTACATGAATCCTCTCTACGTGTCAACCGCATCCATGTCTACGGGTCAAGGAAGTAGTCCAACAGGCCAGTAGGGATTCCTCCTCAATACTTCAACTCCGCATAAAGCCCAGTCTATTAAAAGAGGAGAAGGGAAAGAGATGAACTATGCCCATTCCTAAAGTATCCCTTTTTATCAAGCAATTCCCATGCATCACCTGAAGGGACAATCAATCAAGCCCATCAATCCATGGTCCATTCTAATTTCTCTAGTCCACAAATTCCAAGTGCACATGGACCATCTCCCTTAAACTCCTACCAAGGCCCAATAGCCATACCATTTATGTGAAATACATACACTATATCACCGAGTTCAATCATTAATCTCTCAACACAAGGCCCATTAACACGACCCTCCACGTAGCTCTCCATGCAGCACCTTATACCTCCGGTCTACCCTTCCTTTCATCAAGCCACGCAGTCCCCACTAAGCTACCATTCAAATCCATGACAACTCTACCTTCAGTCGTGCAACCTTGGAATACCCAATCCTATGCTCAAGCTCAACCCTCCTTCCCTCTACAATATGGTACTCTTCAGTAACAACAGTTTCAACAGTTTCAAGGGTACCAAAGTCAAGGACAGTCAGCCACTTCAAGCCTTGATGTCAAAAGAATGATCATAGATGCATTAGTAGAGGCAAGAGTTACTTCAAAAGCACCGGTTGGCTTCAATATGTCAAAGTTCCCACACTTTATTCTGCCACCAAGATTCAAAATGTCCAAGACACCAAAGTACCATGAGACAGACGATCCACGAAGCCATCTGGCTACATTCACCATGGATGTTTTGCCCTATCAACACAATAATGGACTAACAATCTATCTCATCTTCAAGAGTCTCAAGGGAGAATCATTGAAGTGGTTCAACACGCTCACCGCCTATGACCTCAGTAACTTTAAGTTTGTACTGGACAGTTCCTACAGCAATATGTCCATCGCATCCAACACAAGTAGAGCTGGCAATGGGTCGGGTTTGGACGCGAGACCTGTGGGTCTGGACCCGTAAAGTATGAGTCTGGGTCCTAAAAATGAGATCCATGGACTCGGACTTGCTAGATTCGCTCATTTACTGGGTAGGGTCCGGGTCTAAAAATACCCCGACTCGTGAACTTGATTTGTATATAATATATTATAAATTAAATATAAGGACTAATGTATAATATTTACACTATACATATAATATATATTATTATACTCTCAAATCTCAATCTCTCATTCTATCATTCATTGAATCATTTGAATGATTGAATTTCAGTTAAATGTCATTGTATTTAGTAAAGTTTATTTGAATCTTGAATCTTGAATGTTGAATGTGCATCTGAAACATATCAAAGTTGAATCTTGATTGTGTATTTGGATATGTTTATTTGAATAATTTGAATCATTAAAATCTCCTATTTTCATTAAATCATTTGAATAATTGAATCTCAGTTGAAAAATAGGTTGAAGGACCCATTAGACCCAAGACCTGGACCCAAACCCAGACTCGAACCAGTGAAAAAAGATGGGTCTGGGTCTAGGTCTAGGTATAGATAGACCCGACCAATTGCCACCCCTAAGCACAAGTCCACTATCGGAGACCTCTTGCTGAAAAGATAAAACCTGATGAGGACTTCGCCACCTTCGCAAGCAAATAGAGAGACATGACTGCCTGATCTGAATATCATATAGCAGAGAGCCATGCAGTCAAAATTATAGCCCAGAACACCATTAGAGTACTAAGAACGAGCTTGCTAATTGATGACTTCCAAACATACTCTCAGTTGTACAATAAAGCCACAAGGGTCCTTCGCAACAAAGAGGATCTATCATTCCTGGAGTACGACGGAAGAGACAAGAAGAAGACCTCTAGCTACACACATAAGGGCACTACAAGCGGTATAGCTCAAGTCATAGCGTAGAATCAGAATCAGGCAGTTCAGTGCCAAGGTCATTTAGTTCAGCCAATGCAATACCAAAGACAGTTGGTCCAATGCCAAAGGCTGCCAACACCATATCAGCAACTGACATAGCTACAGCAGCAGCCTTGGTACCAATACCAGTAGCCTCCGGACTACCAAGTGTACATCTAACAAGGGCAACCACAGAGGCAAAAGAGCTACAACGCCATTCTTCTGCCACTGTGCTATCATGGACCCAAGAGGCAGAACTACCTGTCGCTTCCAAAGTCATTCCTCAATGTCTATAGAATACTAGTAAAGAGTGAAAACATACAACCTTTAGCGCCTACCCTAAATGCTTCTAGTGTTGACTTATCCAAGTACAACCCATATCATCAAAAAAACGGACATACATTAGAGGAGTGTTTCACGGTCAAAGACAAGATCTATGAACTAAATGACCACAGAGAAATCATGTGGATGGAGCTTAAGACAAGGTTAAGGGCATCTTAAAGAGAACAATGCAAGATCTATCATGACCCCATGCCTATTCGTTCAACAACCCACAAGAAATTCGAGGACGTACAGCCAATGCTCATCTAGCGCGTGCAAACAAGTCCTAACCTAAAGCCACCAAGTGCCGATGAAGAAGAGCAAGATCCACCAGCAATGCCTGAGCTGGGGATATGGTTAGAGGAGGATGTAGATGAACCCTAGGATGATACCTTCAGAGGGGAGACTCAGGACGACGACGAATCATGGGATAGCCAGTAAGGTGAGAAGGAAGTCGATGACCCAGATAACTCAAAACTAACAAGGGAGATCATCACAAAGTTCGTAGAGGAGAACATCATCTTCCAAGATGTAGAACTGCCCATACCTAAGGAGCAATCACACCCATTGATCATCAACACGTACATCAACAACCATTTACTCCATGAGATACTCGTCGACACCAGCAAAAGCATCTACTCCCTATACACCTTAAAATCCTTGGGCATTGAAGAAATGGGGATTACCAAGCATTGTTTCTCCTGCATAGCTTATGACAATAGTCAATGGGAAGCGATCGGGACAATTCAACTGGACATCACTATAGGTCCCCTCACTAGCAACACCACGACTTTAGTAATAAAAGAAGATCTAGCCCAATCATTAATTCTGGGAAGGTCTTGGCTAGCAGAAGTTGATGCTGTAGCATTCCTTATACATTAGCTCCTCAAATTTAAACATCAAGGAGAAGTGATTATTGTTAGAGCTAATCACTAGGTAGATTCCAAGATAGCAAGGGAACCCACCATGCCAGAGTCGGGTGAAGAAAGACCCCCACTGGAGCTATATGACGAAGAACCTCTAGAAGAATGGTGCGACTCAGACCCTTGGTACGAAGAAGAGTTAGATTCTTAAATGTTCCAAGACTTGATGGGGAAAGATGTCAACATGCGGCCTATCTACGACGAGTATGTTGATTCAGACTGGTACCACCTAAAGACTACAATCGACCTACTCTGCCAGCATCCTTAGTTGGGTCATGCCAAAATCAAGCCTTCGCCCAAGCCACTAGATCCGACCAAAGAAAGCAAACCTGTCAGGAACATCATTGAATACATCAACCTAGAAGGGACCCAAGAAGACCTCAGCAATCATACAGGTGTCATGATTTTTGAGGATGTGTTGGTATGCTTCTTCTTCTCTGGATGCAAACACATTTTATTCCAATATTACGATGAAAGAAGAATAGTTTTTTTAAACATGCCATCGCTTACCACATTTTCCGAGGGAGGTGGTGGGATTACCTTGTTTTCATTTTAAAAATGAAGATACTTCTAAGGTAACTACCAATATAACAAGTTTGATATAAACAATAGAGGTTGCTGGATACTTTAATTCTTGAGTTTGGTACTTGGGAATGGAGGTCAAACATTAGACCTTCCAAAAAGAGCTAGATTGGACTGTTAGCATTTCTTTTTCATAAACTTCGAATTTGCATGATCAAATACATAGATAATTTGCCATTACTCTCTAATTCAAAAAGAGCAATAGCTTTGTGCATCACCATAGTAATATTCTTCTACATTGATTCTTAGTCATATTCTGCACCTTCGTTTCTGTGTAGAACTTCTTAAGACCAAATGTTTACATCATCTTATACAATCATCTCTCCCTCTTATTGAAGTTTCTGCAAATTTCTCAACCATCAACTACATTTTCCGTTTTTGTATTTTAGGTTTTCTGCAATGTTATCAATCATTTGTCCAGGCAAAGTAAAGTTTCATCTTAACATGTTTTACCTATTTAAGTCTTTATTTTCTATATTTCAGGTGTGGTAGTCAAACATCGGCTTCTAATCTGACTCTCATTGGATTTGAAGTTAACAATTCATAAGGTTAGTTTCCACAAATTTGAACATTAATTTGTTTAGATTAATTGAACGTACAGCAACTGTCCACTATAAGTATATTATGTAAACCAAAATTTCATGGTTTTAAACGTCTGGTCTTATTTTTCCCACGTTGTTTTAAGGCTGTTGCTAACATCATCTTTGTTTGGACTCAAGGTTGTCCGCTCTTCGTGTTAGCATTTGCAATGTCCAAATATAATCTACATCATATCCTTTTATTTTTGCTCATGTGTAATGCCCCACGTGCTACACAACAGTACCAAAACTACCTAAATAATTAAATAAGTTAGGAATTTACAATAATTAATAATTAAATAATAATAATAAACTACTCAGACTTATGTACGGTTAAGTGACACCAAGATATGTACCAGACTAGACTGCACGCTCAACTACGCACTGGAATAAAGTACAGACAAAACACGTGAGAATGACATCAGTGTTATCTAGTACGCTTCCCAAAACAAACATCCGATAAAACTCCTAGAATGCTACAAAAGCTGCGAAGAAAACACACCAAAGTTGAAAATCTATTTGTAAATCATGCTTTCATTTTCAAAATGCCCCTTTTTTTTTTCATTTTCTCTGAAATTCCATGCACCTTTGAAATTTACCTTTTTTTTTTATGCATCTCAAAAGGCAAATTCCTCAAATAGAATCTAACCAAAACACAAATCATTTCATATCTCAATTTAAGTAAAAGCCATGGCTAGAAAACTAGTTTAAAACCGCAAGTTTCAACTCTGCTAGAATCCGACTCTCAAGATAAATCACAGTTTGATTCTATTTCTAAACCACACACAGTTTCAGCAAAAACTTGTTGTTTCATCCGGACCATAAGTGATCGATCTAACCACAAGTAGTTGGCGAGGCTCCAATCCCTACAACACTGTAGTGCCGCAGTGGACCATCCCACGTAGGAGTCTAATTACCCCGACCGTAGCCTCACAGTACCACAAGGTTACACATGGGGTGCGTCCTCATGACGCTCCTAGGTGTCCAAGCACCTAGGGACTCTAGCTCCAGACCTAGACATGTAAGTTGAGCTAGGCCAGCTCTGGGTTGTCCAGCCTGACCCGTGATTTAGCCAGGACTGGTCCAACTCGAATAAAACTAAGCCCGACCCAACCCAGTCGGTCGAGTGGACTAGGCCCAATATGGGCCCGATCCAAGGGTCAGCCCACCTTTTTTGAAAAAAAAATAAAAAAATGTAAATTATAAATGTAAAAAATGTAAATTGTTGAATATCTAATGTAAATGTAAAAATGTAAATTTCATTTATTTAATAATAAATAATTTTTTAAATTTAATTGTTAATGTAAAATGTTGAATATCTTTTCAAGTTTTTTAATGTATATATTCATTATTTAATAATAAATACTTTTTTTAATTTAAAAATCGATCCTTGGACAGGGTAATTAAAAAATCTGCCCATGGACCCACCCAGCCCATTGGCAGGTCGTGGGCCGTGCCAGGCCAAGGTAATTAAAACCTCAGCTCAGCTTGGGCCCGTCAGGGCCTAACCTTTTCTAGGCTGAGCCGACCCAGCCTGGCCCGATTTACACCTCTACTTAGATCTACCTAGCATCGACATTGAAGATAGTCTGGATTTACCACACCCCGAGTCCTGCAGTACCACATAGTTACGAGGCTCACTCATTGGATTAAAACTCGACAACCACCATCTAAAGCACGTCTTCAACTACTCAGAGGTCTCACTACCCCTGGTGGGTACAATCGATCGGCTTAAATGTGATTCCTACAAATCTCGATAAATTCTTTAAAACACATGCATTTCTTTAAAAACGTCTTTCAAACTTTATTCTCACGAAAAGCCCATGTCCATAATCATTTATTTTCACAAAATCATTTCTTCAGGTATTTCTTACACATTATAGAAATTTATTCACAAAACTCCATTTCTCACATATTTTCCTTGCCTTTATAAGCATATTTAATCATATTCTTATCTCATAAAAACACTGACAGCAAGCCATCTCCGCACCTAGGGCCTCTACGACCTAGTAGTGCTCCAAGTTTGTGCTGGTAGTACTCGCCTACCAGTCGTGCTAATTATTTTGCAGAAAACTCAGAAAAACAAAAGCATGTGAACTCAACTCAAAAACTCCGTAAAACCTTTCAGAAACAACACAACACATGCACGACACCTCAAAGCATACTTATAAACATTTAGAGCATGGATTCACATATTTCTTCATTTATTTAACACAAAATTCTCAGTATAGCATGATAATCTGTAACACCCAGAAATTTATTTAATTGTAAATATACTTTTAATGAATTTGGTCATGTGTGAGTGTTACTGATGCAAGGCTATTTTGGTAATTCTGTGGTTTTATGCTTAGGTCCCACTATTTGATCTGTTTTATGCCTTATCATTTTGTGGACACTGTGCTTGTGCCACTATGCACGTGTCGATGTGCAGGTGGTGTTGGGTTGTTGGCCTCGTGCTTTGAAGCTGGCGTTTGGCCGGAGACGTGTGGATGCGTGTGCATGCATACACTTGGTAGTTGGGTGCATGCCCAACTAACCTTTTCCACACGTTTAGGAGGAGGTGAACGAGTCAGCTTCTGCATGCCCAACTAACCTTTTCCACGCGTTTAGGAGGAGGTGAACGAGTCAGCTTCTCTCGCACTCTTCTCCTCCTTCCTTCCCCGCCAACTTCCTCTTCTTCCTCCTTCCTCCTCCATGCACCGCCTTCTCCTCCGCCACCACCCCCACTCCTTCCTCTCCCTTTTCTTTCCACTCCCCTCTTCCCCCATTTCTTCTTCCTCTTCTTCTTCTTCCCATGTGGTGCATGAGAGAGAGGGAGTGTGAGAGAAAGGAGTAGAGCTTTGAGTCATGTCGATGAAAGGAGCTCTGAATTGGCGTCCTTGAGATCGTGCGGAGCTCCGATGAGGTCGAGGATCATCACTAATGGACGTGGTGGTTGGAGTCGGTCGGAGGATCGTCGGAAGTCGTATTAAGGTACGCACCTCACACTTTGCTTAGGAATGCATAAAATGGTGTAAAACGATTGGAAATGAGTAGAATTGCATGAATTTAATGCTTAGGAATGATTTCTAGAATTTATGTACATTGATGGCGAATTTATTGTGTTGAATATGCTATGCTCATTTTTGAGCTTCCCAACTTTGTGATTTTATATCTTAAACTATATTGCATGGATTTGAATTCTGTTTGTGTGGTTTTGTAGTAGACTCATGCATATACCTCCCATGTTTTATTTATAAATTGTGAATTTTTCCTAGTAGGTCCGCCCCTCATTCCTACTTGGGCGATTGAGCGAGCTACGACTTAGGCCTATTTTCAAAAAACAGGAAAATCGATATGCCGTTTTTAAACAGTATGCCATTTTTTTGTCAGATTTGTCTCCTTGATCCCTGTTTTGGTCAATCAAATTCATTTGGTCTGCCATTCTGAGCCCTTAGGTATTGACTGTGCAACCAGTTTGATCGATCGTTCTTCTTCAGTCTACCAAACTAGGAATTTTCAGGTGACCGTTTTGAATTCGGTTTGTCGTTTCTAGTGCCATGAGCCCAACTTGGTCGATTAGGCCTATTCGGTGCGTCGAATCAGGCTCGAGTACTATTTTAAAGGTGATTTTGGTGATTTTACCGAATTGATTTGTATTGCCTATATTAAGGCAGACTATGGACCATCAGTAATAGTTTTATGTGGACACCTGGTGCGTTAGTTTTGTAAATTTTGGAAAGATATAAAATGCTTTTGGAAATGAATTTTAAAAGAGATATAGCTTGGTTTGGAAAAGAATTTTCCAAGTTTTCTGTGTGTGGACCAAGATACTATGGGTCGTATTGCTTGGACCAGGAGATGTGACAACATTCCTGGATGGTCAAGTGCCTCACCAAGGTTGAGACTAGGGGCCAAGAGATTGTAGGCAAGTGTTAGTCGGGTTTTAGAGCTATGCAACTCCTTAACTGTCGTTCACAAGGCCAAGATTGAGGTTCGTGGGTTTGAGGTGTCGACTGAACCCAGATGTATGATGCTCTAGTTGTTTTTCGGGCACTGAGACTCAAGGTACCGTGGGTGGCGAGGAGACGCTCCCACAGACCGGGTACCGTGTGGAGGACATCGAGAGGACGTACCCTGTGGTGGTCAGAGTGGATAGTGCACATGTGTGTGGTTGGTAGCGTCTTAAGTGACAGGACAACCTTCCCAAGTGGAGTTGGTGTTATGAGGATTCTCTAGGTGAGAGGACTACGGGATGGATTCGCTTCTGCACAGGGTGACAGGTTTGTGGTAGTGCATTACACCTCGATGGTTGTTTGTGGCCAGAGATGGTTGCCTAACATCGAGTATCACAACTCAGTGTTGTGGTTTTGGCCAGTGTAGCCTATGTTTGAGGTTTTGGCCGATATGTTCCATGCTTAGGTTTTTTTTGCTAGTTGGGCCTAATTTTGATATACGAATGATTTTCTCGTGAGCTTGTGACTTTAGGAGAAAAGAGTAAAATGTTTTAAATTGAGATTTGTGGCTTTGACCGGTAAGGCCCAGTTCTTGAGGCTTGACGGATTTGGTGAGAATGTTTTCAAAAAGATTTACAAGAGAAAAGATTGGTTTTATTTTCCAGATTTTTCATGGGATGTGTGTTGGGTGACTTTCTGGTCATTCATGCGTGGGTTTTTTTGTGGTTTTTAGGTTGTAAGCGCAGACAGGCAGCTTTTGGTGAGTTTAGTGCACATAGTCGGAGTCTCGTAGTCGCACATCAAGTTCCTAGTAGTTTAGATGCTTTTGATTAGCCTTTAATCTCCTGTAATTTTGTTTTAAATTATGTTGAAATTATTTAGGCTAATGTATTTGTGTTGGTAACGACGCGGATTGTTACATAATCTCTCTGAAAATCCTAAAACCATACACAGGCATGCATTCTCACATTTAAATGTATATCATGCTAATTTCTTCATTTGTCAATCCTAATCATACTTCTCTACACATTTTAATCAATATTAAACATGATTTTTCAAAGAGGTAGAGAGGGAAACGCATACATTTTGGAGTTCGCCGACGATTTGATAACTCCAGCGAGCTTCCAGTGTCTTCTGACGAACTCCCCTTCCGATGGTGATCTTCTCCGACGACGACATTCACCGATGGTGACTCACCTCTGACAGCATCGAACCTCTGGTAGATCTCCTTCCTCCCTCTCTCTCTCTCTCCGTCAACTCCCCACACTCTCTCAATGCCTTCCCAGTTTCTCCCACCCCCTTCCCTTTTTTGTTGCCTTTCCAAATTCAAACGGTTGTCCACTTTAAAATGCTACCACCTGGTCGTCTGGGAATCCAAGGCTCGACAGGCAAGGTGGGCAACAATGCAGGCGTTAGTGGGGCGACAGAACCGACGAGTCTCACGGGCACACGTGTCAGGCGGCATTTCACTGTAGCTATTGTTTTCGAGACTGCGAGCTAACAATCTACACCGGTGACCTCTGCTGCTCATCCACGTTATGAAAGCCCACCACTATACCGCGTCTTCTATATCCGCCTAATTTATTTGCCTACTATTTTCGCCTAGTGTGACCATGCCGGTGGAACCCTGCACGGCTCTCCTCTATCGGGTGCGTGGAAGCACTCGATGAGTCCCGATACGGTCATGGCGAAGATGGTGAATCCAGAGAAGAAGGCTACACTCCGAAACACCAAGGAGAGATGAGAAAGGATAAGGAAAGGAGTTGCCACCTAGTCTTTTAATGGAAAGACGAGGAAAACCAAACACACAAGAAAACCAAGAAGCAAACAAGATGCAGAAAACATGTGTGCTCCATGCCTAATGGATAAATGAATGCGAGCCAGAGAAATGGTAAGGTTTCTAGTTACGCATGGGGATGGGGTTAGGCACCCCCATACGCCCGAGAAACTCGGTCTTTTAAGGTTTCCTACTTGTCAATGGTCTATTAAATGTGTGCTTACCAATTCTGAGTGCTCATGCTAAAGATGACTAAAAACATGCCAAATCAAAGAGAAGAAATGAAATAAAGGGAAAAAAAGTTAATCCGAGGGACAAATGTAGGCATTGAGAATGCTGCTTTACTTTACGCCCTTGGGCGATGAAGAAAATTGTGAAAATCGAGAAATTCTTGGAAAGGGTCTAGCAAATCAGCGGAAATTTCGATAAATCCGAGAAAATCAAATTGGATAAAATAATCCTCATTCGGGACAATGTCGGCATTGTTAAGCCTTTTAATGTACGCCCTCGGGCGATGGAAAGCCAAATCAAGTCAAGAAAACGTGGAAAACAGGAGAAATCCGAGAAACGATAAGAAAACCAAGCTTGATGCAAGTTAGAAATGCGTGCGCAATGTAAGGAAGAAAATGTGAGAAAACTTGTATGAAAAGATGCGGCAAAACATGCAAAATGTTAGTGTGATTGCAAAAATGTGAATTCCAGGGGTCTTTTTTCAAAAAACCCAAATTCTGAATGAAAACTGAATTTCTGGAACTAAATCACCAAAAATACATAGAAAAACACATTTCATGTAGTTTTGAAGAAATCTAGGGTCAAATGTTTAAATCTGTGCATTTTTAACCAAATTGAAGGTTCCTAGGGGTTAAAATGCAATTATGCCATCAAAACATGCATTCAATGCAATTATGTGGAAATCCAGGGTAAAAATGCAAGGAAAATAATCCATGTTGAAATCAAAAAGTTTTAGGGGCAATTCAGTAATTTTACCCTTGAAAACATGTATTCATAGTAATTTTAGAAAAATTTAGGGGTTAAAATGCAATTTAACCAGAGAAATATGCATTCAGAAGAGTTTCAGTAAAGTTCAGGGGCTAAAATGCAAATTAACCAGAGAAATATGCATTCAGAATGATTTTAGAAAAGTTCAGAGGCTAAAATGCAATTTAACCAAAGAAATATGCATTCAGAAGAGTTTCAGAAAAGTTCAAGGGCTAAAATGCAAATTAACCAGAGAAATATGCATTCAGAATGATTTCAAAAAAAGTTCAGAGGCTAAAATGCAGTTTAACCAGAGAAATATGCATTCAGAATGATTTTCAGAAAACTTAGGGGTTTAAATGCAATTTGCAAGCCTGGAAAACTTTTTGATGCAACATGAGAGGGCATATCCCTTCCGTTGGGAGGCAAAAGGGAGGTTGATCGGGCAACGTGGAGGTCCACCTGTCGTCGCCGTCGTCTCCTCCGTTGAGCGTGGCTGCTAGCGGGATCTAGAGCTCGTGGCTTAGGTCTGTAGGCTTTGGAGTGTTGGGGACGTGCCGTGGAAGCTTTCTGGACGCTCAGAGTGGCACGGCGGGGCTGGAGGCTCACCCCTCTTCTCTGGCTCCGGTCGTCTTCTCTGGCTCCGGCGGAACGCTGCGACTTCGGCGGTCTTCTAGTGGAGGCCTCTGCGATGGCTGGAGCGGGAATTAGAAGGATGGAGAGGCAAGAGGGAAGCCAGGAGAGGTGGAATAAACGTTCTGGGGCCAGGGTCATGCCCTGGACCAGCTCTCCCACTTAAGTCGTCGGAAAACGGCGACGGTGAGGCCCGGGGACCGATTTCGACCAAAGAGGGCCTCTGGTTTGATTGGAATTGATCGAGGAAGACTGGGGAAGTTCTTGGAGACTAAATTCGAAACTAAACGAGGCTGGAGGAGGGCGTACCTAGCCTGGCAACGCGTGTTGCCTCCATTGTTCGCCAGAAGTGGCCTGAACCCACACTTCTCATCTCCACGAGCTCCTCTCCCTCTCTGGAATTCTTTCTATCTCCTCTTCTCTTCCTTTCTCGCTCTGAATTCTCTGTTTCTCTCCCCTGTTTCAGCTCCTTATATAGGTGACCCTACAACCCATAACGACACCTGTAACAAACTGGAACCGAAATCGACATCTCGTAACAAACCAGCACCATGACTGTCCCCCACCCACCTCCATCCTGCCTGCCCGCACGCCGATAGCGATCAACGGCTGTCCAAGCTCGTGGTGAAGCATCCGGCAACCCCATTTCGTGGAGGGCTCGAGCTTGGTGAAACAGGCTGGTCAACTTGGTGAGATAGGCTGGACATGGTTGGGTTGTTACTGGCTGGTAATGTTGAGGAAGAGGAGGGAAATGATGGGTTGAATCATGGTTTTTTGGCTTGGTCAATTTGGAAGAAGAAGAAGAAGAAGAAGAAGAGATGGGTTGAATGATGGGTTGATACATGGGCCTAAGTGGGCTTAAATGGACCTTTGTGGGCTTAATGGGCCTTGGTGGGCTTACATGGGCCTTGATGGACTTAATGGGCCTAAGTGGGCCCAAGGATCTCGGTGGGCCTAAATGGGTGTTCTTTAGCTTTGGGATCAATTATGATTAAAGGCCCAACTACCACAATTTCAGCCTGCAGACCTACAAAATTGGGGTGTCTACAGATGCCCCTCCCTGAGCGAGATCGGAGGACGAGTGGGACAGAGACCGATGCTCAGGGTTGACAAAGACACCCCGCCTAAAGCTGTAAGAAAGAGTTAGCTACCAGCAACCAACTACTAGTCGGTGAACGCACCATAGGTCCTGTCGCCAAAGCTGAAGCCAAATCAGAGAAACCAACTGAAATGACGAGTTGACAAGTTGACGACCAACCAGCTCCTAAAAGGCATGACTAGTTATCACACTTGTCAAGAAAAGCGCCAGACAAGACTCACGGTATTTGCCGACCAAAAAACGGACTGGTAACGGAAGTCATCCGGATGGTTCGGGCTACCAGCTCAAAGGAAGGAGGCAAACAGTTTGCTTTGATTCCATCCATTTGGAGTGAAATTCAAAATAAAAGGGGCACCATTGATACCAAACTCTTTGAGTAAGGATCTAATGGGGCATGGTAGGTATCGGACCTACCAACCAAGAAGGGAAAATGGTAAGTTTCGGACTTACCAACCAAAAGGGGAAGTGGTAAGTTTTGAACTTACCGACCAGAGGAAGAAGTGGTAAGTTTCGAACTTACCGGCCAAAAAGGGAAGTGGTAAATTTCAGACTTACCGGCCAGAGGGGAATTGGTAAGTTTCGAACTTACCGACCAAGAAGGGAGAATAGTAAGTTTCGGACTTATCGGCCAGAAGGGAATTGGTAAGTTTCAGACTTACCGACCAAGAAGGGAGAATGGTAAGTTTCGGACTTACCGGCCAAGAGGGAGAATGGTAAGTTTCGGACTTACCGACCAGAAAAGAGAAAGTGGTAAGTTCTGGACTTACCGACCAAAAGGGAGAATGGTAAGTTTTGGACTTATCGGCCAAAAGGAAAAAGTGGTAAGTTTCGAACTTACCAGCCAAAAGGGGAGAGTGGTAAGTTTCGGACTTATCGGCCAAAAGGAAGAATAGTAAGTTTCGGACTTACCAGCCAAAAGGAAGAGTGGTAAGTTTCAGACTTAGCGGTCAAAAGGGAGAATGGTAAGTTTTGGACTTACCGACCAGAAAAGGGAATGTGGTAAGTTTCAGACTTAGCGACCAAAGGGGAGAATGGTAAGTTTCGGAATTACCGACCAAGGAGAGAATGGTAAGTTTCGGACTGATCGGCCCTCTACTAACACCGACACAACCCCGGACAAGGGGGGCAAACTAGCAACACGCTCTACGGCAAGCCTATAAAGCGGATTACCAGAATTGCCCTTCGCAGACTGTAGGTGGACTCAGGGGAGAAGAATGCATGTCCTATATGCTCAATCATGCAATATGCTTTAAT